>SPJY01037197.1:0-14491 GCA_005191435.1 Raddia distichophylla | reverse complement strand
GGGAGTGTTGGGAAACCAACGTTTGGGGAGGGCCCGGCCCGGCACAAGCCAGCACACGGCATGGTGCGGCTAGGGCCGGTCGGCAGCTCCTCCACGGTGGATCCCACATTGGACCTAGCCTAAACCCTAAGCAGTACTATATAAGAAGAGATGGAGCACCCATTGTATAACAGATCTGAAAAATAATAAAGAGAAGCTCCACCCTATATCTCTGTGTCCCCTGTGAATTTGATCTTTCTCTGTGATTGATTGTCCACGTTTATATCTCGGACTACACTTGGTAGCGAGGTTCCTCAACAGATCCCTCCTCATGTGGTGCTATCAGTAACGGCTGCTAACTGGCGTGGTGGAGCACTAATCATGCGTACTGGCGTGATAGAGCACTAATCATGCAATAAGTCCATCCGTTACATCTCTAATTCCCCTAATCATCCGGACCATTCCTTCGGCCTCTCAATTGATTCCACCTCGGGAATCATCATCGAGGGAGCCGAATCAAGCCCCCGAGGGAGCCACCAACCTCCACCGCTCCCTCGCCTCGCCACCCGTGCAGCCGGCGAGCTCGCCCACGGAACTCTGCCGAAACCGACACCATTTCTCGCCACGCCACCGCCTCGTGCTGCCCCGCACTGCGTCGCTTCCTCCGACAAGTTCGTCGTGTCGTCCCCTTCTCGCGTCACCGCTCTCCGCCGCCACCATCCCGAGCCACCGCCCCGCTCCCCTGTTCTGGGTCACCGACAGGTGGGCCCCACTTTTTGGGAATACCCAGCCAACACAGGCTGCGCCCACAACTGGGCTGAGTTCGGCCGAGTTAGTAGGGGGTGTGATCGGATCGGATACGGTCGGATATCGTTCCATCCATATCCGTATCCGTATTTTTTACCGGATACAGATTCGAATATGAATGTGTCGAATATGGATACAAATTCGAATAATACTGGATAACATCGGTTACGAATACGGAGCGAATACAGATCGGATAAGACAAGGATACGGATATTGTTAATCGAATAGTTAAAATTAATTTTCAAAAATTTGTTCCAAATTTTAACAAAATATGGTCAAAATTTAAATTTAAAAGTGAAAATTTATAACATTAGTAAAAACAAAACAATAGAAAGTGTGTACACGAATATTTTTGACTTAGTCTAGATTTAAAAATTAAAAATAAATAAATTTAAGAGTTTGGAAATTATCAATAAAAAATTGTAGAAATACATTTAAAAAATTACAGAAATACATTCGGATAATATCCATATTTTATATTTGGATATTATCCAAACAAAAACTCGGATATTCATTATCCACCGAATAATCAGTGCTCCGTATTCGTATCCATATCGACGCCTAATTATCCATATCCATAACCTTATCCGTAAAAATAGTCGAATATCCATAAAACTATCCAAATCACTATCTGATCAATTCGGTCGGTCGGTCGGATAATATCCGTACCATTTCCACCCCTACAAGTTAGGTCTGAGACCTCCCATCTTTTTCTGTAGTTTTTATAAATACCTAGAACTTCAAATATTTGTAAAATATTATTTGTAACTTGGAAAATTAGCAAACTAATTTTGTTATGTTTATAAAATTGCGTAGTATTTTTCTGCTAAGTTTAGGACAATACAGTATGATTTATATGTGATTTATTGTCTAATCTTATACTCTAGCAAGTTTAGCAATTAATATGAATATGTAAAAATTGCAAATACCCCATTTATAATTTTTTACAAATAGAAACAACTTATTATAAAGTTAATTTTCATTAGCATATGGATTCATCATAATTTTGTGTTCTTGCTTGTTGAAATTCTTTTCGTTATTTCCGTAAGGTAGATTCAAGCGACAAATGTATATTTATCAACACTTTGGAGGAGTGTATCTGCTGCACTCACCAAGGCAAGCTATCTAGATCTTGTGGATGTCACATCCATTACATGTTGGTACCGAAATTTTAAATTGTTAGAAAGAAATTTATCATTGTATGTGTATATATTTAGCCTATGTATATTTGGCTAATTCTAGGCATGTTCTTGTTTTATGTTAACGATCCCCTTACATGATAGTGCTTGATTATCTCGTCGAAACCGAACCTTGTAGCCATTTGTAATATATTTTGCTTAAGTCTAATTCTTCGATTATAATAGGGTAGTTGCTTGGGAATTGGGACATATCATTACCATCATCATCATCATCATCTAAAACTGCTACCAGTGGGCTTGGATTAGCCATTGATATTTGAAATTAAACAACTAAAATCTATGTGGTGTGCGTAAACTTAGGGTGACATGATAGATAGCATGGGGTCGTGGATCCCCGCAACTAGCAAGGCATGAGGTAAAGCATGCAGTGCGAGCAGTACGAAGATTTGTACCATGTGTATTTGTGTATGTGGTGTATACCTGCCTCGGCCATAGGGGTGGCTATGACTTATGAGTGTTCCAAGGCCGGTAGACCACTCTTGTCGGGCGACTTGCGGGTGCAGCGGTAATACCGTTGGCTGCATACATATGCCTCGACAATAAGGGTGGCATATGAGTTGTGAGGATTGCAAGGCCGGTAGACCATTCTTATTGGACGACGTATATGTGGGATGACAGTGAAGGAAGCATTGTGTGTGTAGTAATCGCCTTGAATCCCCCTAAGGACCGACTCTTTGTGACTATTTCGCCCAATCCTTACAATACAACCCTGGATGCGGATAATGGTAATGTCCTAGTTCGCTGCTCGGAGAAACTAGTTTCGGTTTGACTTCCTACATAAGGGTTGGTTCACGTCTTGTGAGGTGAATAAATGGTTGGTGGGTCACTCTGAGTGTGCAGGCCCGAATTAGCGAACCCGGGTGGTGCCTTTGTTATATTCTCCAGTTTACTGGGAATATGGTTCTAGGGGTAAAGTGTACACACTCTAAAGAGTTTAGACAAACTATCATGATAGCCGTGCTCTCGGTCATCAGCGGCAAGGAGGATCTCACACTGGTAGCTCCACTATGTTTTAATTAAAACGGGTTGTTGAGAAACTGGCGTGGTTTTGTGATACCTTAGTGGTGGAGCTCGGTGGGGGTTTTGAGGTATTCTGAGTGGTGAAGCTCGATATGGTTCTAAGTATTCCGAGTAGTGAAGCTCGTGGTACAAAAATACGTTCTTGATTAGAATTCATCATGTGTTAACTAATTTATGAATCTACCTTGTTTTAGAGTTTTGAAAACTGATAAGTTATGAATTTATGCTGGGCAAAAATAACCACCCCTATCCCATTGTCCCTGCATTACATTTCAAGAACAATAGCTTGTTAAGTATTCACGTACTTACCCCGTATTTCATGCGTGCTGCTCATTCTAACGCACGGGTTTCAGACAGAAGAATCATATTCAGAAGGGAGTTTGAAAGATGAGTTTTCAAGGGAGCAATTTTAGTTTTGGGGTTTGAGACGAAGGCTATTCCGATGTCTAGGAGTGCGCCTCTAAAGTTTTGCCTGTGGCGTTTATTTGGGTCTTCATTGTTTATCAGTTGTACTTTGTTTTGCACCTAAAGTCTTCCATTTATGTAAGGCTATTGAGCCAAAATTATGGTAATATTTGCCATTTTTGCAAGTATAGAGATGCAATAAAGTTTATTCGTTAAATGATTATGATACAAGAGCTGTATATCTTTGAAATCTAACTATTTGAATATTTGATCTAGGGACTAGAACATGTAAATCACGGAGAGGACTCAACTCCATTTTCAGTCCTTACACTAACTTGTGGAAAGCCTTTACCTTGCCTTAGAGAAACATGATATTTTCTTCGATGTGTCTTTTGTTATTCAAAGCACTTTGACAAGGAGATATCAAAGCATTCATGAAGCCAGCATTCATTCACGTGAAAGAGATGCATGATGGCTGCAAGAAGGTGCTCCTTGATAATGTCTTGGCAAGATTTGAAAAAGGCCCAGAAGAAACAATCAGAGTCGGGTTCCACTGGGAAGGCTTACTGTGCAGTGAAGCTCTTCCTTGGAGAGAGGCTCCTTGAGAGCTGGCAATTCGATGGAGGGAAGGTTGAGAAAGCCCAAGTTAACGTGGGGCAGACCAGATGCCGAGAGGTCGCCCAAAAAAATGTTACTGCTCCAACCAATGCATCAACATCAAAGCTTCTAATTGAAGATACGTCAAAAAGTCAACAAGAAGAAACCGTGACGAGATTGACGCATGCATCACACGAGATTTCCTGATCCCTCCCAGGCCCAGCATAACCACATGGCGACCTTTTCATGTGCAAACCACATTGGCGAGTAACCTTGGAATACATGAGTATTTCTCTGTCCGCTCACACAGCTACCCTGGTCCTCTCCCTCCAGCTATTTGTAGGCCAAAACGAAAGCACAACGAAGGAGTAATGTAAGGATTTGCCACTTAATTATATTCATCTACACGTAGATGATAGAATCACGTGTCAACGACAAACCAAACGATAGGCCCTTCCTCTAAAAAATATAAGACGCAAGTATATTTTAAGCTTCAAAATTATATATTCCCTCAGTTTTAAATTGTAGTTCACTGTTGATTTTTGAAAACGCTTTTTGACCATTCGTCTTATTCAAAAAAATAGTGCAAACATGCAAAAATATAAGTCATGCTTAAATTATGTTTAATGATAAAACAATTCATAACAAAATAAATAATATTTACATATATTTTTTCAATAAGACGAATGGTCAAATAGAATATCCAAAAGTCAACAGTGAACTATAATTTAAAATGGAGAGATTATTAATCTTCGACGAATAATTTCTCCAACAATATTAAGATTTGTGATACATAAATAACATCATTATATTTATATTTAAAAGTACCTTTTTGTGGTGATAATTTTGTTACAACAAACGATATACAATGAGAAATTAAACATCAAACTATAGTTTTGAAGACTGTGCTAAGTTAAAGCACGTCTTATTTTTTAAACGGAGAGATAATCCTCGAATGCATTTCATCAACAGTACTTTAATGTTATTCCATTCAATTTGGCAAAGCTAGCAATTATAAATGCACACACCTAGCACTGACAATAGCATTTCAATTCGTAGACCGCTTGCTTGTATATATATATCTAACTAAAAACACGTAGGGAAACAGATGTGTCACGATTAGGGATGTGATCGGATCGGATATTGTTCTATTCATATCCGTATCTGTATTTTTCATCAGATACATATTCGAATACGAATGTGTCGAATATGTATACAAATTCGAATAATAATGGATAACATCGGTTATGCATACGGAGCGAATGCAGATCGGTATAGACAAGGATATAGATATTGTTAGTCGAATAGTAAAAATTCAATTTAAAAAATCCGTTCCAAATTTTAACAAAAATGGTCAAAATTTAAATATAAAAGTGGGAATTTATAACATTAGAAAGAACAAAACATTAGAAAGTTAGTACACGAATATTATTAAATTAATCTAGATTTAAAAATTCAAAAAATAAATTTAAAAATTGGGAAAATATCAATAAAAAATTATAGAAATACATTCGAATGATATCGATATTTTATATTCGGATATTATCTGAACAAAAACTCGGATATTCCTTATCCACCGAATATATCCGTATCCACGTCAAATTATCCATATCATTTTCCGTAAAAATAGTTGAATATCCGTAAAACTTCCCAAATTACTATCCGATCAATTCGGTTGGTCGGTCAGATAATATTTATACCATTTCCACCATACTCACGATGAAATGTTCCCAAAATTTTCTGATAAATGCGGGGCTGACCATGAGTCACAAGGTCAGCGTACCCATATGGTCTAATTCCATCCTCCAGCAATTAGCAAACGTGATTTACGGACAATATGCCCCACCCTGTTAATTCCAACGTCGTCATTTACTGTCATTACTGATTTGTGAGCGGTGAGCCTGAGTGCCCGATGCAAGGGTTTTAATTTTCAAAGCTCGGCGAAGCGAGTCGGCGATCTATTCCACGCAACCACGCCGCGGCGCCGCGACGGATGCTGCTATCGTGGCAGCCTCAATGACTGGAGACCTGGGCTGTGCTTTAGTGGACGATGACGACACGTTCTCCTCGTTCCTCGATTCTTTGATCAACAACGACTACTTCGGTGAAAATTGACATGGTGAGTAACTATTTTTATCTCTAATTATCATATTATGGAACAGATAATAGAGATTACAAAACTCCTTATATAATCCACCAATGAAATATGCATATGTAGAAGACATTTCTAACATGATCTCTATAAAATGTTTCAGGTAAAAAAAAATCTTACTTTTGTATTTTTATCTTTTTATTGATAAAAATTTCTATAATATATTGACTAGTTTCTTTTCAGTTGATATATAGGGTATAAAAATTTTTGATACTTATGTTACAGGACTTCGTTTATAATTTCGCTCCAGAACCCTTCTGAGACTCAACTGCTCTACATTATGAAAAAACTAATTGAAAAGCGCTTGCGCGGTGGAAGGAGATGTCCATTGGACCGGTGTTCAGAGATTAGTTTGAGAGCGATTCACTCTCCCTAGAAAGCAAGCAAACCTTTTTCACTCGATGCAAATATTTTTTATGCCCAGTTTTGCGGTTAACTAAAACTTGACTGCATATGTCAATATAACTCGGTTCTTGTAAATAATTAATTTGGAATATCTCAGTTACAAGAGTTAGAACATGGCTCCACTTCCAATTTCTTGAAAATTCACGGTGTTCATGCAAGGATGAAATTCCAAACAACTAATTAAATTATTCTTTTCAAGGTTTTGAAGTCACTCATGCAACGTTACACATTGTGGACTTTCGTGTAAATTTCATGTTTTATGGTGTTAGCGCATCAATGAAATTTCAAAAAGATATTGTTCCCAAAAGAATTGATCGTGGAGACATCAATCAGCTAATGCATACAAATTAGCATGTAGATCTCCAATTTTATCACGTAAACATGTAACTGAACCCCGAAATATGAAACTTTTAGGTAATTTTTTTTTATCTGGCACACTAGCTAGTGTGATGCCAGTGTAACTCCTGTGCATTGTTAGGAATGTTCTCACATTTGCTATTATAGAGAGAATTATACCGGCGTTTAGCGGTTTCTGGTTCAATTCCGGTGAACAGCATCGCCTATAAGTGTGCAAAACACTCGTAACTTGTCAATTTGTGTTTGTGTAGTTTCTGAAGCAAAAAATATGACCTAATGGTAAACTATGATACAGTTACCACTACTTGTATTCTAAAGCGGTTGTGATACCCTGCCTATTGAGAACTGACAGTTTGGAATCCGTCACTAATGTCAATTTCAAAAATGACAATGATACCTTTTCTTTAGTAATAATCTATACATGTGTTTAAGCTCCTGCCATGCATTTTTTTTCAATATGATAAGGAAATTTCTAACTTATTTCCATGCAGGGGCGTTTTTGGGCCCGTGCGGGCTGTGCGACCGCACAGGGCCCCCAAAATCAAGGGGTCCCTAATTTTAAATAGGGTCCATATATATATATACATACATAAGAGATTTTATTCAGGCCCAAAGGCAACTCGTCTAGCTAGCGCCCAGCCCAAAAAAAAGCATGCTCCGACGCTCCGCCTCCCATCACGTACGCGCGCGGCGACGGTTTGGTAAAGCCCAATCGGCAATCGCAATCGGTGATCCGCGAGGTCCGACTGCGTCACTGCGAGCCTGCGAGGAAAGGGAGGAACTAGGAAGTCGCCTCTGCCCTCTATGACTGCGCGCCTGCGCAGTGCGTGCGGCGTGCGCGAGCGGCCACCAGGCGCCGTCGGCTGCGCCCTGCTGGGCTACGGTTCATAGATTAATAGATAGCTAAATTCCCATAATCCCATCTAAGACCTATTTTTGTTATTCGTCTTTTGCGTATGTATGTTTAATTGATCCATTGTTTAATTGTTGCAACTAGCAAACCATGTCTTTTTCAAATCGAGTTAGAAAATATGATTCTGGCCATCAAAAGCATAAAAAGAAACAGAGAATAGAGGAATTAACTCAATCTCAGAAAGGGGCTATGGAGAGGTTTATTATTAAAGAACCACAAGATTGTCCTCCCAATAATCAGGCTTTTGATCAAGGCACTGCACATGATACAGAAATCGCCAATAATCCTAATGATGGTGAGACAGAGATAGAGAACATTGTTTCCAATGATGGTGAGACAGAGACTGAAAATATTGTTGATCAAGTTCCTGCTAACTTGGATAGTTCTCATGCTGCAAACATTGAAGATGCTTTTCAGCCTGACATATTCGATCCAAGGTATTGGGATTCCCTAGATCCTAAACAGGTTGACATCTTAACACAAAAGGGTCCTAAAAGAGACTTATCAATTCAGAAAGGTCCTAAGGATAGATTTTCTAGAAGGTTTTCTACACTATTTTATATTAGAATTCTATCAAATGGAGAGGAGTACAATAGAGATTGGCTTGTGTATTCCAAAGAACTCGACAGTGTATTTTGCTTTTACTATAAAATATTCACAAAAGGGCATCGAAAAGGCCAGTTGGCAAATGCTGGGTTTAATGATTGGGCACATCTTAGTGAAATGCTTAGAGAGCATGAAACAAGTACGGATCATGTTCTGAATATGAGCACTTGGTATGAGTAGTGTAATAGATTGCAAAAGGATCAAACTATTGATAAAGCTGCTCAGCGACAACTTGAGAAAGAGAAGGAGCATTGGAGAAAAGTTCTGTTCAGAATAGTTGCCATTGTAAGATTTCTTGCCAAACATAATCTAGCATTTCGTGGTCATAATAGCAAACTATATGAATATAGCAATGGGAATTTTTTGGGTTTGGTAGAAATGTTGGCTGAATTTGATCCAGTTATTCAGGAGCATGTTCGTCGCATTACAAATGATGAAACTCAGGTTCATTATCTTTGTCCTACGGTCCAAAACGAGTTGATACATTTGCTTGGTTCTACTATTAAGTCTGAAATAATTAAGAAAATAAAGCATGCAAAGTACTTCTCTGTCATACTTGATTGTACCCCTGATGTAAGTCATCAAGAACAAATGTCTTTAATTATAAGATATGTGGATTCATCTTCATATCCTGTTCGCATTGAGGAATCTTTCATAGGATTCTTGGAGGTAAATGATACAACAGGGCAAGGACTTTTTGATGTGCTAGAGGAAGAACTAAAGCATCTTGGTCTTGATATAGATAATGTGAGAGGACAAGGTTATGATAATGGATCAAATATGAAAGGAAAACATCAAGGGGTACAAAAGAGACTTTTGGATATAAATCCTAGAGCTTTCTATTCTGCTTGTGGTTGCCATAGCCTTAATTTAACACTTTGTGATATGGCCAAGACTTGTGGTAAAGCTAAAGATTTTTTTGGGATCATCCAACGCATCTACACAATTTTTGCTAATTCCACTAAGAAATGGCAAATTCTGAAAGATAACATAACAGGATTGACTCTCAAGTCAGTTTCAGCTACTCGTTGGGAGAGTCGTGTTGAAAGTGTTAAAGCCATCAGGTTTCAGTGTGCAAATATTCGGGAGGCTCTACTTCAAGTATCTGATAGTGATAATGATCCATTGACAAGCAGTGAGGCTAAATCTTTAGCAACTAATGAACTTGGAGAGTTTGAATTTATAGTGGCAATAGTCATTTGGTATGACATATTATATGCTGTTAATTTAGTAAGTAAAGACTTGCAGTCAAAAGATATGCTTATTGATGTTGCCATTGAGAAAGTGCAGGGGCTGATTTCTTTCTTCAATCAGTATAGGGAAACTGGTTTCTTAAATGCCTTGGAAGCAATCAAAAAAATTGCACTTGACATGGATATAGGTGCAACATTTCGCAAAAAGCGGCAAATTAAAAGAAAGAGACATTTTGATGAAAATCCAGATGACACAAATGTAGCCACACAATCTGAAGAGGAATCATTTAAAATCAACTATTTTATACCTATTGTTGATCAAGCTATTTCCTCGATTACATGGATATTTGAACAGTATCAAGGTTATCAGAAAATATTTGGTTTCTTATTTACTTTTGATGCATTACGATCATTGGATAATAAGAGCTTGAAATCATGTTGCCATCATCTTGAGGCTGCACTTAAAAGAGATGGACAATCCGATATTGATGCAAATGACCTATATGTGGAGTTCAGTTTTCTCCAAGATTTTATTCCACCAGAAAATATGGGTCCTATTGAAATTCTAAATTTTTTGAAGCGGCATGATTATTTTCCCAATGCAATAATTGCATATAGAGTTCTCCTGACCATTCCTGTGACTGTTGCATTGGTAGAGCGGAGCTTTTCTAAATTGCAGCTATTAAAGTCCTACTTGCGTTCTACAATGACACAAGGAAGACTTAATGCATTGGCTGTAATAGCACTTGAGAGTGGCATGCTAGAGAAGATTGATTATGAGTACATCATTGAACATTTCATTTCAAAGAACACTAAGAGAATGACGATTTTCAAGTGAAGATTATGTAGCAGGTATAATACTTAGTCCATACCGCTATAATTGATAATGTAATACATTAATAATTTAATATATATAGTTGTTTTATATTTTGGTACATTAAGTTAGGTCCCTGTTTATTGTTTCGCACAGGGCCTCTAAATTCCCCGGGACCCCCTTGTTTCCTTGGTACCTCATAGCTAAGAATATTATTGGAACTGTCTATGCATCAACATGAAAACATGTGATTGAAGAATTCCTACACAAGCCTACAATAAAGAACTGTGAGGAGATCGACATATCACACGAGAGATACTGATGCTTCCCAGGCCCAGCAGCATGCCAACCTTTTCTATGTGCAAACCACATTGGCGAGTCTGACCTAGAGGCATACATGAATACTTCTCTCTCAGCTCACACAGCTACCCTAGTCATTTATAGGCCAAAACGAAAGCACAACGACTACCCTAGTCATTTATACACCTAAACGCAGATTCTATAATTACAAGTGAACGACAAACCGAATCATAATCCTTGAATGCATTTCACCAATCGTACTTTCAATTTTCATGTTATTCCTTGCAATTACGCAAAGCTTGCAGCCATGCATAAATGCACATCTACCACTAGCAGTAGCATTTCCTTGACCACTTGCCTTTATATATCCAACATAAAGCACGTAGGAAAACGTATCACTCAGGACGAAATGCCTCCAGAAGTTTTCAGATAAATGTGCGGGTGGCCGTGAGACCTCTGTACTGCTCTGTACAGCGGCGGCATTTATTTTGCCGTCTGTAACATGCCACATCAGCTGTGATTAATGAGAAAAATCCTACGTGGACCGTAATTTGTGAAGAGAGAGGGTGAGACCGTCGTCTCGCGAGGCGCCGGCTCCGGCTCGTGCTCCTAGAAGCAGACGACTGCGCAACCACCGCTGTACGAGTCCAGCGCTAGGCCGACTCCAGTTTGCTGCGATTTGCTGCGGCGCTAGGCCGACTCCAGCGTAGGACCACTCCAGTTTGCATGCAGCACGCACATGCAAACTCATTTGCCGCTTTACTATTGGCTATATCTTCTTATTAGTATTTCCGATTACCGAACCGATTTCAAAAATGAATTTATGACATTTTTTCGAACAAAACTAGACCACACTTGCCACATAAATTTCAAAAGTTTAAATTTTTTATTTCTAAAATTTTGATTATATATTGTTTATTTTAATTTTGAAATTTTAATTTTATTTTTTGTTTTAAATTTATAGCCCCTTTGAGTATCCACCATATATTCTTAAACATGCAACTTAGCTACAAAGATCAAATGTATGCTTGATCAATATGGAGCAATAAAGGCCTTGCATGAATTAAATAGTACACAGACAGCCTAATAGACAAACCACTGTACGAGCTCTCTTCTGCTGTCTATGTGCGATATTCAAAGCACTTGTAGACAGTAGCCGTCTGCACCATTGTACATGCCCTAATGCTTCCTGCATGTTGGCAAAAATATGCCCCTATTCACGTATGCATGCACGGCTCGCCCGTATGCATGCATAAAAAAAGTAGCCAGCTCCTTTGATTTGGTGCGCTGACGTCAGCGCTTACATCAGCGAAAGATTCTGTTTTTTGTTTTCGCTTTGACAGTATTAGATTTTAAATGGGTGCTTCAATCCACAAACCGTTTACACATACGCGTTCCTCGTATTTTTACGAACAAAACAAGACTAATATTGCTATATAAAATTTTACTGGAACAATTTTGTTTTTTTAATGAAACAATTAGTTTAGCCTATTAAAACAAAATATATATAGCCTGCTAAAATAATTGGTTTAACCTATTGGAACGAAATATATAGCCTGTTGAAACAATTGGATGAACAATGTATATAGCCTGTTGAAACAATTGGTTTAGCCTATTGGAACAATATATGTTGAAACAATTGTGCTACCGCGTCATTTTGCTCGGTCTCACCTCTCATGCTCCCGATCACCTCTCGTGAAACAATGAAAAATGCCTATTGAAACAATTAACACAGCCTACCGGAACAATGAACTCAACCTACCGAAACAACGAAAAATGCCCATTGAAACAATTAATCAAGCCTTCGAAACAACGAAAAATGTCTATTGAAACAATTAACCCAGCCTACCGAAACAATGAACTCAACATATCAAAACAACAAAAAATGCCCATGAAACAATGAGCTCCGCCTGTCGAAACAACAAACTTAGCCTATTGAAACAACGAAAAATATCTATTGAAACAATTAAAAAAACGAGACCGTAAGCGGTGATGGTTCTATTTGGTGGTGACGACGTGATGTTTTGTTTGGCATTGGCATGCATAATCGATCAAAGTGACGGAGGTTAATAATTTAACAACATCCAAATCACCGCTCTCTGATATGTACGAGCATGGACAGAAGCTAGAACGTGTGCTGCACTTCAAAAAAGCTAGAACGTGTGTGCTGCATGTCAAATTTTCTAGCTTGGCATCGTACTCGCTGTGTGCATAATCACCGTGCGTGGCCAGGCGGGCGCATTAATCACACGGCCAGGGGGGCACGCGGGACGCTGGGCCAAGCGTCCGAGGACGTTCGGCAGATAGCATTTCCCAAAAAACAATTGAAAACAGCTTTCTCCCTAGTCCCTAGAAGGAAGATGTCCATTGCGCCGGCGTTCAGAGATTAGTTTGACAGCAATTCTCTGTACCTTGAAGACAAGCATACCTTTTGCACTCGATACAAACATTTTTTTAATATTCAGTTCTGCGGTTAACTAAATACTCAGCTACCTATGTCAATATAAACTCGTTTGTTGTAAATAATTAATTTGGAAATATGGCTCCACAAACAAGTTCAAACATGGCTCCAGTTCAAACTTCCTGGTAAATTCATGGCGTTGAGGAAAGGATGAAATTGTGAAAAACAAACTAATGAAATTATTTTTACAAAAGGTTATGAGGTCACTTACTCAACGTTATCCAATGTGGAGAATGTAGCTTTCCTGTGAAGGTGACGAAAATTTTATGGTGTCAACGCATGGATGTAGTTCCAAACAAACAATGTTTACAAACCAATTCTTTATAGAGACATCGGTTATGGTTTAACCTCCAGATAACAAAATTTTAGATAATTTTTTTATTAGCTATAGGCTATAGCCCGGCCACTAGTGTGATGACAGTGTAACTCCTCTGGATCGGTAATTATAGGAATATTCACAGTTGCTAGTATAGAGAGAATTATAATAGATTTCGGGCACGAGTGATTTTTTAATTAAAATAAAGCAAGTATAAAAAGACTAAAGTACGCTTTTGGCACATCATAGAACAATACGCTCTTGGCACAGCATTGATAATTTTTGTTCACAATTTTAGCAAAATGATTGTTTGCTTGTAAAACCACTCACTACAGGAAATGACAGGAGTGTCGAGTGCCGAATCGACGGCCACGTAAAAATCATCGACACATAGTCGACACATAGTAAGTACTCTCGACGGTCCGAACAATACCGTCGATATTAAGTGCACACGGTTTTTACACTCAACGGCCACATAATGAACCGTCGAGTGTCCTACGCCATCTGCCAGAGCCAGCGACGGAGTAACTTGTCACGACGGCCAACCGTTAGCCGTCGAGAGTGAAATCTTCCTATAAATTGGAGTTTAATGGATGTTTATTTTTTTAGAAGTTGAAAAATGTATTTAATGAATTTGTTTTTTCACATCTGTATTGAAATTTTGATTGTTATTTGAAATTGAAATATTTTGTGTCGTAGCTAACGAAACATACGATACCGTACGATAACCTATAACTTATCCGGAAAACACAACATTTAGTCGCGTTCGTCGCATTAGATGCTCTGAAAAAATTTATATTTTCACTAATGATATTGTTTGATACATAAAAGTCTACGAAACGTATATGAACAACAACATTTTTTTTTTGATTTTTAAAAATCAAAATATGTTGGGTTGACCATCGAGTGCTACGATGGGTAAAACACTCGAGAGACCGGAAACGCGCTCGACGGCTTTAAGGACAAC
>SPJY01037164.1:0-28931 GCA_005191435.1 Raddia distichophylla | reverse complement strand
GGCGGTGAGCAAAACCGATTTTGAAATGGCTCTTGTTTCATAAGAAGATGACGAGGATGACGTCCGGAGCATTCCATTTTCTAAAGGAAAAAGTGCCAGTTTGGTCCCTCAACTTTCACGTTTTCGTCAAATTCGTCCTAGAAGTCCAAAATCAGTTTTGGCACGTCCCCGATCTTTCAAAACCGTGCTAATTTGGTCCCTTGACCAATCAAACCCGGATTGGAGGGCGGTTTTAGTTGATGTGGCGCTCATGTGGCAGATTCCACTTACATGGCAATTTTCATAACACTCCACGTGGCTTTTTTTTTTCACGAGCAACAAAACAGCAGACAAAATAATTTTTTAGAAATTCATACGTTGCTCAAATGAAAAAGTTGTTTATATAAAAAAGTTGCTCGGGGATCAAGTTCTCGATGAGAAGATCGGTAACTTCTGCTAGGGCAGGACCAGAAGATCCGCGACCTTGTCCTCGCCGACGATGAGCTACGTGTCGGTTGCGAGAGGATCCATGGCTGATGGCTGAGAGCTGGGGTGTTAGAAAAGAAAATGAAGATGGAAGCAAACTGGATTTGAAATCAACCTTGCGGCTGGACATGTTTTAAAGATGAAGACAAGGTGAAGGGTCTAGTGAAAACGCGTCTGCCTCGGGAAGGAAAGAGCTACAGCGGATGATTTGACTGAAGTAGGTGTCTCAGCGCAAGCAAGTTTCTGACGGTTGGACTTCGAAACGATCAATATTCTGAAGAGTTAAGGAGATTTTCCTTATGCAGAGTATAGCGAAAATCAGGGGGCATATGTTAACACCTGAAAATGGCCGATTGAGATTTGGAAGATTATTGGGCTAAATTGAGACCGGATTGGCCTGCTAGCATAAGGAATCTGATGGTATAGGCCTGCTAGCATAAGTAATATGATGGTATAGTTTGCATTGGTATCAGTTTGTGACCGTTGGATTTGTATTATATCTCTTTTTACGTTTTCCTAGTTTCAGCTTTCCTTTGATATCTCGTAATCGTCTTCATGTCAAGTTAGGACTTTTAATAGTATAAATAGCCCCTTCAGGGCATGTAAAAAGGACACAACTACTCAATTCAACAAAACAAGTTTCCCTCGAAACCAATCGACTTCGTTGAAAGTTTTCAACTCACAGGTAGAGCTACCTCGATGTAAATCGATTCTTTGCTTGTACCCGTAGGCAGGGCTGTCTTGGCAAATGCCAATTCTTTGTTTACAATCACGTGTTATGCTGTCTTGGTTTTTTGATCGATGGCATGTACTTACTTCGTGAGTCGATCTTTTTGTGCTTCTGATCGCAAGATTTAAGATTATTTCTCGATGGTACTGTCTTGGAAAGCCGATCTTCTATCTACATTAATCTCAGAACTTATTACTAGCTTCATCTGATGATTTGCTCATATTTATCATAGTAGATTCTTACTAAATCATATTTAAATAGCCTATTTTCTTTCTGTTATGAACCAAGTAACACTGTCTTGGTTGAGTGTTGAGATCAAGTTTTTCATGAAGTTGCCAATTTGTCCAAAATTTGTTTTTCGCGCAGCAGTTGGTGTTTGAATTTTAGAATAATCTAGAATAATCATTTTTGAGTGATTCTTGTTAGAGAAAGTGTGTGACGCATTTATTTATGCATTGTAAAAATTTGGAGTAATTTTCATGCACCATTTGAGAGTAATGAGGTGAACACCGAGCTCCAAATTTTTTGCTTTATGATCCTTACAACTTGTGGTGTTTGATTTTTCCTGATTTTTATATAAGGATTTTTTAGGATATTTTTGATAGAGTGCTTCACGACTCATTTGTGTGCATAGGGAGAAAAATTCTCAAAAATATTGAAGCATCTCTCTGCATCAAGTGAGAACAAATTTTAAAGAATCTGCTTTTGTTTTACTTAAAGTAGCTTTAGTGATTTGGTTTGATGTGCTTTATTAAATTAAGATTTGAATTGATTCCTTTCTTTTTTGAACACCTGACAAACCAGGATTGTGATTGAAAAAATCCCTACATATTCCATGGCTGTAATGATAGGGGTACACATAGTTGTCGAAGTTGTTCGTGTTTTTAAAGGATGGTGAGTTTGAGGAGCACCGGTCCGAAAATAAATCTTTAAGGCTCCCATTCACACCCCCTCTGGTTGTCGTAGCGGATTTTCAACTATTATCAGAGGAAGTTGTGTTTCTTTCACAAGATTTTCACCGATCTTTTGAATCATTTCCTGTTGCTTTGAGCTATGGCGGATAAGTATTTCACCAAACACCCTATATTATCCGGAGTAGATTTTCCCTATTGGAAGAACAGGATGGAGGCGTATAATATGGCTCAGGGCTACAATATTTGGTTAAAAGTGAAGAATCATTATGTGGTATCCGAGGAGGTCACAACCATGAATCAATCCGATGTTGAGCTCAATGCGAAAGCTTGAAACTATATCATTCAAGGCCTTATCCGAGGTGAGTATGAGCGTGTAGCTTATATCACATCAGGTCACACCATCTGGTATACCCTCCAAGCTTACCATGAGGGGACAGAGCAGATCAAGGTGGTGAGGCAAGACCAACACAAGAGTGAGTACAACCGATTTGCACAAAAGACTGGTGAAACGTTGGATGCTTGTTTCAGCCGGTTCACAAAGATTCTAAGTGAACTCCGTTCGGTCGGCACGACCTATATCGATTCGGAGAATGCTAAACACTTTCTCTTTGCTTTGGATCTATAGGTCTAGGACATGAAGGTGACCGCCATCCCGCAGACTGCTGATCTCTTGAAGCTGACCTCGGATGGGCTCTACTCGAATCTCAAGACTCAAGAACTTGAGAATATTACGAGAGAGTCAGGTCCTTCGTCCACAGCCTTGATTGCTAACCATTCTAATTCTTTTTTCGGCTGGTGTTGGTTTCTCTTTCTGCTCTCTGCGAGCTGTCCAATGATCAGATGGACAAGATTTCAGAGGAGCAGCTCGCGTTGTTAGCAAGAAAATTGTCTCATGCTTAAAGGCGGGTGACCGAGCATAGACAGGGCATCCTGAGATGCTTTGGGTATGGTGGCCTGAACCACATAATGCGCGATTGCCCCAAGCTTGGAGAAGGAGATAAGAACGACTACACCGCGCCAGCCCGAAACAACTTTGTCAACAAGAACCGCAACTTCAATGGTGGTAAGGATGAGAAGAAGAA
The DNA here is from genome assembly GCA_005191435.1 of Raddia distichophylla. Lineage (NCBI taxonomy): Eukaryota > Viridiplantae > Streptophyta > Magnoliopsida > Poales > Poaceae > Raddia > Raddia distichophylla. The sequence continues at coordinate 25,740 of SPJY01037164.1, read as the reverse complement.
GAAGAATTCCAAGATGGCCAAGAAACGTTGTCTGGTCAAGAAGTTTTTGGCCGCCCTGGATGAGACCAACCTCTCTAATAAGTATGACGAGCGATCAGACGATGGAGATGACTGGTAGCCGGAGAAGGACGACGTCGACTACACCGGCATGCGCTTCATGACAGATGAGAATGACGACTCCGAGTTGTTCACCAACTCTGATGATAAGGTTGGCCCCACTTACGACTAGCTCACTGAGACATTCCTCAAGCTGGATAATAAATTTGCTAAGAGTAGGTCTAGGTGTAAGGGACTTGAGGAGAAAGTAGCTTGTCTAAATTCTAAGCTTGCTAATGTGAAATCCTAGATGTGATCTTGCCTTCCTCTAGTCGACTCTGATGGCTGGAAGGAGTGTGATAAGCTGACTGAAAAATTGATTGTGGTTGAAGTTTTGCATAGAAGTGTGGTTACAGATTTTGATTTACTTAGGAGGAGTCATGCTAGTGTGCTTTTAGAACTAGATGAATCTAGAAAAGCTTTCCTTGTTGCTACCTCTGTTACTGAAATAAGACCTGCTTGCATGATTAATCCCTCTATGATTTGTCCTGATCCTGCTGCACACACTACAGCTAAGGACCCTGTCAGCCAAGGGTTGTAAAGATCATGTTTCACCTAAGTACGCACTCAGCTCAGATGAGAGCTATAGCTTCTACTCTGTTGATGCTGCATGCCTAAATTGCACTTCCTTGAGGTTAGAAAACATGAACTTGCGATCTAAAATCTTTAAGTTGGACAATGTCTTGCTTACTACATCTTCTTGTGAACGTTGCGAAGAGCTTGATGGGGAGTTAAATAGTGTCTATTAGGATATGAGTGCTAGATTTCAGGGTAGACTAGCTGAGATTCAGAACGCCGAGTGCATTTCATATCATGCTCTCAAGAATGAAATCAATATGCTTAGAGACAGTTGTCGTAAGGCTTTGGGTAAGGGGAACATAGATAAACATGACTCTTCTGACTCTTCCCTTTCTTTTGAGTTTTGTCCCTAGCTTTATCAGGAGTGTGAGTACCCCATGAGAACTCTTGAGAAATTTGTTGCGGGCAAAAGGAAGTCAAACTTAATTCTTGGCAAAAACAAGATTTCAATGGGTAAGGATCTTGGGTGTAATTGGATTGAACACATCAGTAAACACCCTACTAAAGTTTTTGGCCTAGATGCAAACCGCAAAGAATGGTTTTTAGGGAAAGGGTTTCTGAGACCGCTGTCTTCAGGTCTGCTGGGGTAATCAAAGAGAATGCTGTTGAGAGGCCAGTTCAGGCTGCTGTATCTGAGAGTCTACCTAAGAAGGATAGTTGCACTATTTCTCTAGCCACTGGGAGAGACAAAAGAGTCGTTTGCACTTTCTGCGATAGGATAGAACATACATAGAAGAATTGCTTCGGTCATGCTAAAAAGGCACGTGAGGAGTGTAGGAAAGCGGTCAAGATTCAAGGCCCTCCTAAGGCACCAGCACCTAGGGTAGATTATCCTCAGGTTTGAGAGGTGGGTAGACGGCCAGGAGCCCAGCCTTCTGGTGCTTATCCTGTTGTTGGTGTAGGGCAAGAGCAGCGCCGTTCTTAGGGCGAGCCTCCTATTGGAAACAGTGGTGCTCGTACGTGACGCGAGGTGTCAACTCCATGGTGGAGGATTGGCGATAGGAACGAGGGCATGAAACGTGGACTTAATGCATCTGCCTTGGCTCAACGGCAGAATGCTCCACGTCTACCGCAGGGACATGATTATACTAGAGGAGTTGACCTAGTTTGAGAAGAGTCCGCTCGTTTCGGTCGCGTGACTCAGTATTGGGTTCCAAAGACAGCTCTTTTGTTTCCCAATGTTAAGCCATGTTTCTTTACTCGTTCACTCAGACGCGTCGGGCTGGGAAGGAGGACTTGTGGATCATCGATTCCGTTTTTTAGGTCACATGATCGGAAACTCTCGTTGGTTCTCCTCCCTGGTCCGTGAACCCTAGGGTGAGAAAATCACTTTTAGGGACGCTTCTTAAGGTCGTGTGCTCGCCCGAGGCTCTATTCAGGTTAGTGACCAAGTTGTCCTTAAGGATGTGGCCCTTGTCAGCAAGTTTCGATATAACTTGCTTTCGGTTTCTCAGCTAACTGACAAGGGTTTTGAGGTTCGTTTTAAGCAGAATGAATGTTACATTCTTTATTCTTTTGTGAGTTTTGTTTGTGGGATTCACAAATTTGGGAGAGTTTTTTGTGTTGATTTTCAATCTTCAGTTCGATTTTATCATTGCTTGATTGCTTCAGAGTCCCGTGGCATCTCCTTCTGAAATAGGAGATAGGGTAAAACTGATTTTAATCACTTGACCAGAGTTAGCAGCCATGATTTGACTCATGGTTTGACCAAACTCAAGATGGTTAATGACACAGTTTGTGCTACTTGCCGACATGGGAAGATGGTTGTCGCTGCTCACCCACCAGTCACCAAGGTGATGATTGATGCACTGGGGCAATTGCTCCATGTGGACACTATTGGTCTTTCACAATTATAGTCCGTGGGTGGCAAGTGGTATGTGTTGATTGCGGTCGATAGTTTTTTGCAATACTATTGGGTTTACATCATGGTGACAAAGAACAAAACATTTGGTCATTTTCGATCCTTGGTCCGCAGGCTATCAGTTGAGTTACCAAGAGCGCTTCGCGCAATCCGTTCAGACAACGGCATAGATTTCAAGAATGCATATTTTGAAAGTTTTTGTTCTTATTCTGGTGTTGAGCATCAATTCTCTTCTCTGCACGTCGCCAAATAAAATGACGTTGTGGAGAGTAAGAATCACACTTTGGTAGAGATGGCTAGGACTATGCTTGATGAATACTCTACTCCTAGCCATTTCTATGCTGAGCTTGTTTCTAAAGCTTGCTATGTTTAAAACAGGGTTTTTTAATATCTAAGTTGCATCGCACATCCTACGAGCTTCGATATGGGCGCAAGCCTAGTGTCTTCACATTTTAGGCTGTTTGCATGCAAGTGATTTATTCTGAAGTCTAGAAATTTGTACAAATTTGAATCTCGATGTTTAAATAACATTTTTCTTGGTTATACAGCTTTTGCGGTTAATTACCGCGTTTGGGATAGTACGAGACGTAGGGTAGTTGAGACTTGAGAGGTTACCTTTGATGAGGTTGTGCCAGGGGCAAGGCCAGATCCGACCTGTCCTTTGAGCCTATCTTTGTTGAGGAGGGAGTCGTTGGAGAGGTTGGTTTTACGGAGCCTGACCTCGACTTGACTCCATCGGTGGCACCTCTGAATTCTAGTGTTGTTTCTCAAGATCACCCCTTGCATTCTGCTTCTAGTCAGTTCTCACCTTATAGTTCTAATCTCTCACCTATGAAATCTTCGTCCGGTGACTTTGAGCCTACGTTTCCTGTTCCTGAGGTAGAGGCCAATTGTAAGGCTACTCGAAACATCCAAAAAGACCATCCCCCTGAGCAAATGATCGGTGATTTGACCGAGATGATGGTAACACGATCAAAGTCAGGGCTCACTCACCTTTGTTTGTCTGCTGCTTTCATTGTTTCCTTTGAGCCGAAAGATGTCGCCCATGCTCTTTTTGATCCCTCCTGGGTGAATGCAATGCACGTAGAGTTGAAAATTTTTAGAGAAATAAAGTCTGGCAGTTTGTTTAACGCCCCAAAGTACATAATATAGGTACTAAATGGGTGTTCAAGAACAAGCTGATTGAGTATGGGTAGTGGTCAGAAATAAGGTTAGGTTGGTTGCTTAAGGTTTCACTCAAATCGATGGGATAGATTTTGATGAGACCTATGCTATTGTTGCTATACATGATTCCATCAGGATTCTTGATGCATTTATGACATACAACAATTTCATTTTGTTCAAATGGATATCAGAAGTGCTTTCCTGAATGGATATATTAAGAAGGAAGTATATGTTAAGCAACCTACTGTGTTTGAGGACTCAATGTATCCTAATCATGTATAAAAGCTTGATAAGGCTCTATATGGGATAAAACAAGCACCAAGTGCCTAATATGAGGACTGAAAAACTTACCTGGTGAGCAATAGGTTTGTGATGAGTAATTTAGATCAGACCTTGTTTACTCGTAGGATTTGTGCTGATTTCATCCTGGTGCAAGTTTATTTGGATGACATAATCTTTGCTGGTTCCTCCCCTTCTTTTTTTTTTTCTGAGTTCTCAGAGGTGATGGGCTCTGAAATTGAGATGAGCATGATGGGGAACTCAATTTCTTCTTGGGCTTCCAGTTTAGACAGACACCGGAGGACACTTTCCTTCACCAGAGCAAATACACCAAAGACCTGTCGAGTCGTTTTGCGATGTTTGATTGCAAACCGGTCTTTACTCCGATGGTGACCGCCACAACCTTAGTGCCTGATGAAAATGATGAACCGGTCGATCGAAAAGAGTTTTTTAGCATGATCCGATCCTTGCTCTACCACACCTCCTCCCGGCCGGACATACAGTTTGTTGTGTCTTTGTGCCCACTTTCAGATTTCACCTAGAGTGTCTCATCTTCAGGCGGTGAAGCGGATCTTCTGCTATCTTTGTGCGATTGCAGACTTTGGCCTTTAGTTTTCTACTTCCTCTTGTCTATCTCTATGAACATTTTCAGATACGAACTTTGCTAGCTATAGCATAGATAAGAAGAGCACTTGCGGCACTTACCAATTTTTTGGCACTTCTCTTGTTTTTTTGTGCTTTAGGAAGCAGTCGAGTGTAGCACAGTCTACTGCTGAGGCTGAGTACGTCACTGCTGCTAGCTGTTGCATTCAGATGATCTGGTTGTGTTCAACCTTAAAGGAGTTTGGGTTAGTTCAAGCAGGTGTGTCACTCCTTTGTGACGACACCTCTGCAATTAACATTACCAAAAAACCAGTGCAACACTATAGCACAAAGCACATTGACCTGAGATATCACTTTCTTAGAGATCATGTAGAGAAGGTGATATAGTTTCAGTTTTTGGACACTGATCACCAGCTGGTTGATATCTTCACCAAACTGCTAGACAAGGCTAGGTTTGATGCTCTTCGGGGAGAGTTTGGGGTGGTGAGCTTAGCAAGCCTATCTTGAGGGGGAGATAGCTACTATACTTTATTAATATATTTTTACTGCTTGATTAGTCTGTCTTAGTCTGTCAGCTCATTTTCCACTTAGACTTCTGACGTGCTCTAGCACGGACCTCTCATCTCGGGCTTAGCTTGATCATGTGTAATAGTTAGATTTATTTCTCCGGGCTATATAGAATTTTCACAGTCTTATAGGTCTATTATATGCACTCTGGGTAGACAGGGTCTGTGTCGAGTCTGTAGTATCCGAGGTGTAGTTTTGTCTTTCCTTGTAGGACGCGTGGGGTAGATTAGAGCGTGTTCGAGCTTCTGTGATTTTTTTTTTATGATTCTTGACTTAATCTCTATGAAAGGTCCGGTGCATTATTTTGTTTTTCGACTCCTTATTCATTGCTATTGTTTTTCATGCACATTTTTTTGTGATGAGACTGTTGACTCAGTTGTTAAGGGGGAGTTTTTAGAAAACTTTGCATTAGTATATAGACTTCTTTTTTTGTTTTTTGTAACTTTGTCTATTATGCTTTTGAATTTAGGATTGGTAAAATGGATTTACTATTCTCATCATATCTTGTGCTAAATAGTTCAATAGATTGCAAGGTTAAAAAAATGCAAATGTTTTGATTTTTCCAAATTAGATATGGCTTGAGATCTTCACTTTTCAAGTGTTGTTGCTTAGTGTGCTTCTTGCGGTTTCCATTCTGATAAGGACAAGGATAGGGTGCCAAGGATCTTCACGGCAGTAGGTAACAGACAACGATGAAACAAGGCAAACACAAGGATAACTAGCTGCGAACAGCCGGGATAACTAGCTTTATACGTGCCAAGGTTGGATGCGACGAAGTGACGGGGAGAGAGGCACCGTAGCCCGCTGGACTCCGACTCGATCTCCGAACGATCACAGAACCACAAACCAGGACTAATCCACACAAAACGGCCGGAACCGTAGAGCATGAACTAGGGGATCCCAGAGGGATCTCTCGCAAGCCCAAAGAACTCACAAGAACAAAGGTGTAAGACACTCAAGCAGCTCGGCTGCAATCTGAAATCTCAGTTTATCATATCATCAAAAGTTATCTTAAATGGATGGAGTACTAGGGTATTTATACTAGGAGCAACCCTCCTAGTTTAGGTGTGAAACTAAACAAGAACTGGAGGAGTTTATTTAGAGGTTTACATGTGAACATGAGCTGCATCAAGAGAGACTCTCCAGATTCTCGCGCAGTATTTAATAGCACGTGCAGTCTTTAGTAAAATAGCCTTAACTTGCTTATTGGAAGTCCAAATGGTGATCCGTTTGTTGGAGATGAAAGTAGACTTGAAAAGCCTTCCAAAAATGTGGGCCATGACCATGTTGCATGCTTAAATTATGTCCAGTATTTCTTCAAGTACGTGCTATGTTGCCGCCGAGTGGTTGCTAGACTCGGCGGTCAGTCGAGTGTCCAGTCGACCACTCGGGCGAGTACTTAATCACTCGGCCAAGCGCACCATCATTTGGAAGATCACTTGGATAGTCACTCGGATGAGGGGTGTGCGAAGAGTGTTCAATACTTTCCATGTGTGTCGCTTGTATGCGTGACCATCCTTCGTCGTCTCGTGCAGTGCACCTGAGTTCCATCAAACAAGAAGATATTGGAAACACCATTAAGTTCTTAGGATCTTGAATGGAACTAAGGTTAGTGTTCACCTGGTCATGAAGTTGTTTAGCACGGGCTCGAGTAATTGGTACTTGGAAACAACCAACTTGATCGTCGGTTTAATTCTCATGTTTGCTTGATTGATCATCTTCATTATTGAACCTTGTCATGTCCTCATCAATCCCTCTCGGCGCAGCCTCAAGGAAGCTGCCCGGGAGGTCCACAACGTTGAGAAGGGCAAACCACCGCCTGAATCTGTGAAGTGGAACGAGGTCTCCATCTCCTTCTCTAAGTAGGATTGCCCCACTGGGATGACCAAGCCTCAGCGGCTCTCGCTGGTGGTCTCTCCGACCATCAGCAACGCCAGAGTCGGGTGTGTCCTGATCGACGGCGGGAGCGTGTTGGACTTGCTTTCTGCTAAAGTCTTGGACGAGATGCAGATTCCTCGCTCCAAGCTGAAGGAAGTCGCGATGCCCTTCTATGGGACTGTTCCTGGAGAAGTTGTTCGGCCGCTGGGGCAGATTGTTCTGCCCGTTACCTTTGGCAGCCCAAGCAACTTCCGGACAGAGTTGATCACGTTTGACGTGGTCGACTTTCCATCTGCGTACAATGCAATCTCTGGCCGGCCATCTCTTGGCAAGTTTATGGCCGTCTCCCACCATGCATACCATTGCGTGAAGATCCCGGGCCCTAGCGGAGTGATCACTGTCAAGGGCAATTACAAGGCTGCTCTGGATTGCGACGAGCAGTCCCTTGCCCTGGTCGACCAGGTTCCGCCGCTTGGATCTGACGTTCCGCAGACCAAGTCTGCACGTCCCAAGGTTTCTGTCCAGCCAGGGGGAGAGACCAAGAGAGTTCCGCTGTCTCTTGATGACTCTTCCAAGACAGTTCACTTGGGGGCCAATCTGGACCGCAAATAAGACAGCGACCTCATTGCCTTCCTCCGATGGGTTTGAACCTATAGACAATTTCAAATGGACAATAATTTGTAGTTGAATGAGTTGCCCTGTTATATGCAAATTCTATGTGAGGCAAACGATCCTCCCACATTTTCAAGATCTTTTTTAGAATGGTTCTCAGCATCATGGAGAGTGTTCTATTGACAACTTCAGTTTGACCATCTGTTTGGGGTGACAAGTTGTCGAAAACAACAATTTTTTTCCCAATTTGCCCCCACAAAGTTTTCCAAAAATAGCTCAAGAATTTTGTGTCTCTGTCGGAAACAATCGTACGTGGTATACCATGTAATCTCACTACTTCTCTGAAGAACAAATCAGCAATGTGTGAGGCATCATCACACTTGTGACATGGAATGAAATGCGCCATCTTGCTAAATCGATCAACCACCACAAAAACAGAATCACGCCCTCTCTTTGTGCGTGGCAACCCAAGAACAAAATCCATCGATATGTCTTCCCATGGTGCATTAGGAATAGGTAAAGGCGAATATAAACCATGAGGGTTGGATCGTGACTTAGCTTTGCGACATATCTCACACCGTAGCACGTAGCGTTCCACGTCCCTTCGCAGCTTTGGCCAAAAGAAATGATCAGTGTGGACGTTCGTAGTCTTCTTGGCACCGAAGTGTACCATCAGACCACCTGCATGAGCTTCCTGTACAAGCATGAAACGGACATAGCAATCTGGAAAGCAAAGCTTGTTAGCGCGAAACAAAAACCCATCATGCAAATGGAATTTGTCCCTACCCTTGCCATCTTGACATTTGGAGTAAGGTTTAACAAAATAAGAATCAGTAGCATACAAGTCCTTAATACTTTCCAGCCCAAGAATTTTTGCATCAAGTTGAGAAAGTAAAGCATGGCGCCTAGACAATGCATCAGCTACAATATTATCCTTCCCTTTCTTGTATTTGACAATATAAGGGAAAGATTCAATGAATTCACTCCATTTAGTATGCCGTTTGTTCAGTTTCAATTGACCCTTAAGATGTTTCAAAGATTCATGGTCTGAATGTATCACAAATTCTTTCGGCAATAGATAATGTTGCCAAGTTTCCAAACTCCTCACAAGAGCGTATAATTCTTTATCATAAACAGAATAGTTGAGAGTTGGACCACTTAGCTTCTCGCTGAAGTATGCAATCGGTCGTCTCTCTTGCATGAGCACTCCACCAATCCCCACATCACTTGCATCGCACTCAATTTCAAAGGTCTTGCTGAAATCAGGAAGTGCGAGGAGTGGTGATGTTGTCAACTTTGATTTGAGATCATCAAAAGCCCTTTGTTGCGCCTCGCCCCAATGGAAAGGCACTCCATTCTTGGTCAATTCATTGATTGGGGCAGCAATGGTGCTGAAAGCTTGGACGAATCGTCGATAGAAACTAGCAAGCCCAAGGAAACTTCGCACTTGATGAACGTTTTGTGGGGGCAACCATTCTTGAATGGCTTTGATTTTGTCGTCATCCACCTCCACTCCTTGACCTGAAACAACAAAGCCAAGAAAAACTACCTTGTCGGTGCAGAAAGTGCACTTGGCAAGGTTAGCATACAAGCATTCTTTTCGCAAAACAGCAAGCACAAATTTTATATGTTCAATATGCTCTCTAAGGACTTGCTGTAAATCAAGATGTCATCAAAATAAACAACAACAAATTTGCCAATAAAGGATCTAAGCACATGGTTCATCAATCTCATGAAAGTACTAGGTGCATTTGTCAATCCAAAAGGCATAACAAGCCATTCATATAAGCCAAGTTTTGTTTTGAAAGCAGTTTTCCATTCATCGCCTTCTTTCATTCGGATTTGGTGATAGCCACTTCGCAAATCAATTTTTGTGAAAACAGTAGCACCACTAAGCTCATCAAGCATGTCGTCAAGTCTAGGAATTGGGTGCCTATAGCGAACGGTTATGTTGTTGATAGCACGACAATCAACACACATTCTCCATGATCCATCCTTCTTTGGAACTAAAAGTACAGGAACAGCACAAGGTGAAAGACTTTCTCTTACGTAACCTTTGTTGAGTAAATCTTGTACTTGGCGCTGGATCTCCTTTGTTTCTTCTGGGTTGGTGTGGTACGGTGGTCGGTTTGGAAGTGGAGCACCAGGAACAAGATCGATTTGATGCTCAATGCCTCTCTTTGGTGGCAGCCCTGGTGGCACTTCATCGGGAAAGACATCTTCGTAGTTCTGCAAAACATCAAAAAGAACAGTAGGCAAGGTAGGAGGTAAGTCGTTAGTCGAAAGAAAATTGTTCTTGCACAAGAGTACAAAGAACTTAGCATCGGGTTCACTCAATTCTTTTAAATCCCCCTTCCTAGCCATCATCACTAATCCCTCTTTTCCCTTAGGCTTGGTTCTTTGTGGCTGTAGAGTTTTATTTGGCTTTGGATTCACTTGCTCACTATGTTGGTGGCTCTCACTCAATTGTGTCTCACTCTCTCGCTGTTTTCTTTTATGTTCATCCTTCATGATTTCCTCCGGTGTTAAAGGGAGCAAAGTGATGCGCTCTCCTTTGTACATGAGAACAACCTTATTGGCTTGGCCATAAATCTGAACATCACGATCATATAGCCAAGGTCTTCCCAATAGTAACTGGCATGCTTGCATCGGTACCACATCACAAGTCACTTGATCATGGTACTTTCCAACGGAGAAAGGAACAGTCACAATATTGGTGACGCGCAACGCTCCACAATTATTAAGCCACTGCACTGCATCTTGTATGGAGCTGGGTGACGCCGTTGTTTTAACCCCAATCTTTCCACCAATTGTTGACTAGCAATATTATTGCAGCTGCCATTATCAACAATTATGCTGCATAACTTGTCTTTAATCATGCCTCGAGTGTGAAAGATGTTGTGCCGCTGTCCATTCTCCTCCCGTGCAACATTCACACTAAGGACGCGACGAGAAATAAAGCAATTGGTGTCATCCACATCAGCTTGGATTTCATTCTCACCACCCATTAATGCCTCATCTTGTGGGACATCGTCCTCCGGGTCACTTTCAGATTCCCAATCACCATGCTCATTCAAAATCATGGTCCGTCGAGTAGGACATTCAGCAGCTATATGGCCACGCCCTTTGCACTTATGGCACACAATTGCTCGACTATGTGACGAAGACGCAGCATCGGATGCCACAGAAGGTGCTGCTGTACTTGCAGTGTTACGTTGATTATTTTGGCGAGTTGTGGGTGACGAAGCTGAGGAAGCAATCGATTTCCCGGTTGGCAAAGATGTGGAGGGTCTTGGGGCAGCACTCCTCTCTGCTGTACTAGCATGCGAACGCCTCCAAGAAGCTGAAATTGATCGACTCCCATATGAGTGACCACGCCCCTCTTGCTGAATCTTCCTTTCTGTGCGCATAGCTTGATCAATAAGTGTTTGCAAATTGTTGTATGGAAACTGCACTTATGGCACACAATTGCTCGACTATGTGATGAAGACGCAGCATCTGATGCCACAGAAGGTGCTGCTGTACTTGCAGTGTTGCGTTGATTATTTTGGCGAGCTGTGGGTGACGAAGCTGAGGAAGCAATCGATTTCCCGGTTGGCAAAGATGGGGAGGGTCTTGGGGCAGCACTCCTCTCTGCTGCTGTACTATCATGCGGACGCCTCCAAGGAGCTGAAATTGATCGACTCCCATATGAGCGACCACGCCCCTCTTGCTGAATCTTCCTTTCTGTGCGCATAGCTTGATCAACAAGTGTTTGCAAATTGTTGTATGGAAACATCTCAACGAACCCAGCAATATCATCATTGAGACCATGCAAAAATTGTGCCATTTTTGACTCAGCATCTTCTCGAATTCTAGCCCGTACCAACAACAATTCCATCTCCTTATGTCCTCCCAACTGTCTATCTAGCAAGAGTAGCTTTCTCTTTATTTGTTAATATTTATCGTGTGTGTGTGTGTCCCGGTCTTTTCATTTATCCTAACCCCCGTTACCTAGACTGGCTGGTATTTTAAATAATTAAGATATAGTGGTTTATCTCTTTAAACCCTCATTCCCTGTGGATTTGATAACTCTAGGAATACTCCTGGTGAAAACTACAAGCGATATCCGTCCACTTGCGGATTAATTTTTTTGAGCGTAAGAATCGCCAACACGGGCGTAGGCGTATCGCCAACACTTTGGCACACTCAATTTGATACGAGCGATGCCATCCGGGTCATCTCTATTGTGATGGCCTCGAGCGAGTCCACCACCAACACGGGCAGCACCTCGTCGTGGAGCTTGGTGCTGTCCAAACCGACCTCGGTCTGCAAAAGGATTGTCATTATCATCATGATATTCATCGTGATCATGGTCTTCCACGATTTCTTCATCATCAAAGTGCACACGGGGGCCAAGGCCACGCCCGCGTGCTCCTCCACCATGCTGTCCATTACGGGCAGCCATGCCTATCGCACAACATTTCTTTATCACAAAAAACATCGAGCAAATCATCTTGTGACAAAGGTAAATCAGCAATGGGTTCTATAATTTGTTGCTCTAACATATTATGATTTGTGAAAAGTTTCAGCACATCAACATCGTTCTTCTTTTCAGTGAGTATTGTACCTTTTTCATTACCTTTATTTTCCTCCTCAGCTGATATAGGTACATCTTTAGTTGTAGGCGTTGGAAGCAGGGGTGAAGCGTCATGTATCTCCTTATTCTCTTTGTTATCATTCGTGGTCAAATCTTGCTTATCCTTCTCTTGATTATTCTCATTGTCCTGCAAAATGTTAGTCACGAGTGGAGGCACGACAAGAGGTCGTTCTTCCAGAGAAATTTGTCTTTCTTGTGCAATTTTAATTTCAATCTCACAAGTAAGGTTAAACAAACTAGAGAGAGAATCATATTCTTTATCAACAAGAACATTCTGAATTTTTTTATCAAGTCCTACTAAGAATTTAATTTCCTTAGCTTCATCGGTTTCCTCTAAACCACAACGCAACAATAATGTCTCAAATTTTTCATAGTAAGCTTTAACAGTTCTATCACATTGCTGTAAACCTTGTAATTCATTGATTAAATTTTCATGATGATATGTGGGAACAAATTCATCTCTCAAATATCGTTTCATATCTCTTCGTGTTTGAGGTACCTTCTTATATTTATAAAAATCATTCCACCAAATTGATGCACAACGAGTAAAAGCACTAGCGGCAGCATTAATTTTTCGTTTGTCACAGATTTTGTATTGTGAAAATATTTTATTTACCGTTATTTCCCAATCAATATAAGCATTAGCACCAAATCCATTATAAGAAGGAAGAGACATTAGAGTTTTACCTTGGTCAGTGGAAGCAGATAAAGTGTTAGTGGAGTGTTTTTCTTCCAACCTCTCTTGTGTATTATTAATGTTTCGACCGTAATTGTTGATCATGGCTTTCAACTCCTTCAATAAGTCTAGCCGCTCCTTGTGACGAACAAACTTAGTATCGTTTTGATATTCGATCGATGATCCCGTCATTGTTAGTAGTAAACAGAAAATAACACAAGAGTATTATCCCTATCAACTACTAGGTGGTAGAAGGTGGAATCAGACGCTCTCAAGCATCTTACCACGCTCTTACAAGTGTTTTTACCAATGTTGCAGGAGGTACAACCGGTGGCTGGTTCATGATACCGAACGAGTGTGAGCGAAAGGATTGCAAGTTCGAACCAGAACTGATAAGAAGTATGTGGAGTTTGGATAGGCAATATATTGTAGCAAGGAATATGCAATTATTGAAATCAGATTCGCAAAGCTGAATATATATCCAAAGTACTTGTCAAAATTGCTGGCTTAAACCCGTCCTTAGACCTAACTCAAGCAAGCAAAACAAATAACACAACACTTTGGATACAAAAGAATGCAAGCACTTCTGATTTCTTTCTTTCTTTTCCATGCTTTTTTTTCTCTTTTTTTCTCTTTTTTTCTCTTTGTGCGGCTTCTTTTTATGCACTTGCCTTTTTCATTTTTTTTAAAAAAAATCAATAGTGCCGCATATGAGAGATTACAAAATATATACACAAACACTCAATTCTTTCTTGCTGGAAAAACAGATCTACTATGCAGAACTTTTCTATGCTGTTTTCGGATTTTTGGAAGCCTCAAACACTACAATGTATAACAGCAAAGTTGTAGATCTTTTCGTTCTGATCAATTTACATATATGGAAGACTAATTTTGGATAAAGGATCTAGGAGATATGGGCCTCGCAATACAGACTGCTTAGAAAAACCCGAGACAAAAGAGATCGACTTCAATCGCGATTTTGGGCAGAAAAACGGCGTTTATGGAACTTCTCACAATGGACAAAGTTGTAGATATTTTTCTGGGCTACAATTTAGGCTCTAAATTTGTTCAATTTGAAGTTCGGACAAGGGAGATAATGACAAAATACCGAACGAGACAGATTGATATCCGATTTGGACACGGCGACGACGACGACGTGATGGCTTTCAACTCAACGTCAAGATGCAAGACTCAAACAAGACTAAGAACTTGATCTAAACCAGCAACAAAACGATGACGATGGATACAAATTCAACAACACGAATCTGAAAATGAAATCACGAATGGCACAAAGTGGTTTGGACTATGGATATAACGACGAACTCAAATCTTTTTGTTGGGCAATTTTCTGGACTCTAGGTGGAAGATGCAACAGACGGGATACAAGTATACCTGACGGGCAACCAAGGCTCTGATACCACTTGATGGGGGACGGGGTCCCGATCTTCCGACAGGTATGGATAAACACGATTAGTGGAGAACTCGACGTTGACGATTCGGCTTCCAATCAGAACAGATCTAAGCCTACAATCGCTACACCACTGTCTCCATTCGTTATCAACCACGCTAAGGCATGGTTGACCTCACCACGAAAGCTAATTCCTACAAGCGAATCAAGAACATGAGCAAGAACACGGTATGATAAGGACAAATATAGGGTGCCAAGGATCTTCACGGCAGTAGGTAACAATCAACGATAAAACAAGGCAAACACAAGGATAACTAGCTTTATACCTGCCAGGATGCGACCAAGTGACGGGGAGAGAGACACCGTAGCCTGCTGGACTCCGACTGATCTCCGAACGATCATAGAACCACAAACCAGGACTAATCCACACAAAACGGCCGAAACCGTAGAGCACGAACTAGGGGACCCCAGAGGGATCTCTCGCAAGCCCAAAGAACTCACAAGAACAAAGGTGTAAGACATTCAAGCAGCTCGGCTACAATGTTTATCATATCATCAAAAAGTTGTCTAAATGGATGGAGTACTAGGGTATTTATACTAGGAGCAACCCTCCTAGTTTAGGTGTGAAACTAAACAAGAACTAGAGGAGTTTAATTAAAGGTTTACATGTGAACATGAGCTGCATTAAGAGAGACTCTCCAGATTTTCACGCAGTATATAACAGCACGCGCAGTCTTCAGTAAAATAGCTTTAACTTGCTTCTCGAAAGTCCAAATGGTGATCCGTTTGTTGGAGATGAAAGTAGACTTGATAAGCCTTCCAAAAACGTGGCCATGATCATGTTGCACGCTCAACTTATGTCCAGTATTTCTTCCAAGTACGTGCTATGTCGCCGCCGAGTGGTTGCTAGACTTGGCGGCCAGTCGAGTGTCCAGTCGACCACTCGGGCGAGTACTTAATCACTCGGCGGTCAGTCGAGTGTCCAGTTGGGATGGGTTTCTCAACATTAATCACTCGGCCAAGCGCTCCATCACTTGGAAGATCACTTGGATAGTCACTCGTATGAGGGGTGTGCGAAGAGTGTTCAATACTTTCCATGTGTGTCGCTTGTATGCGCGACCATCCTTCGTCGTCTCGTGCAGTGCACCTGAGTTCCATCAAACAAGAATATATTGGAAACACCATTAAGTTCTTATGATCATGAATGGAACTAAGGTTAGCATTCACCTGGTCATGAAGTTGTTTAGCACGGGCTCTAGTAATTGGTCCTTGGAAACGACCAGCTTGATCGTCGGTTTGATTCTCATCTTTGCTTGATTGATCGTCTTCATTATTGAACCTTGTCATGTCCTCATCACGGGGTCCTTCTCCTCCTCGAGTGAGGTGAACATACGTGAGCTACCGGTTATATGTTGAATGCATCCACTATCAAAGATCCAATGCTGGCCTTCGCTCTTGTAGTTCACCTACACACATCAAAGTCAAGCTTGGGACTTAGGTACCCAAGACTTCTTCTTAGGTCCTTTTGGGTTAGACATCAAACACTTGGGCACCCAAATAGCTTTTATATTTTTCTTGTCTTTGGGAGCACCCACATACTTAGCAATTGTAGAGCCATTTCTTTTCATCAACATAAAGCTAGCATCAAGCACTTGAGTTTGAGACATGAATTTGGATGATCTAGCTAAAGGACAAGCAACGGATTTATGCTCTTTGGCCTTACACAAATGACAATGAGTGCTAACCTTGACAAAAGTGAGCTTGGACTTACCCTAACCGCCCTTGGGCAATTCCCCGGGGTTGAACCCCAATCCATACTTGCCCAAGGTGTACCTTTGCTCCCGAAGCACCTTGTCAAGGTTTGAGTTCCCAACAAGCAACTTAGCCAAACTAGTGTCTATTTGCTCAATTCTATCTTTCAATATCAAAGTTTTCTTAACTAGCTCATTAGCATAAGAAGCAAAGCCACAAGTCCCCAAATTACACGTATTTTCAAATAAGGGTGTGGTGCTAGTGGATGATGAAGAGCTAATATTAGGGGTGATGGTGGGTGACAAGGCAAGTGATGTGTCAAGTGACATGCTAAAGGGGCCATTAATGGTGTCAATTAAATCACAAGTCACACCAACATCACATCAAACAATTGAGCATTCATCGATAACAATGTCATCACTAGACTTGGCCTTAACTTGAGCATTTTCTAGAATTTCAATTTGACAATTAAGAGCATCATACTCATCTTCTAGAGACTCATGTTTCTCAAGTAAGGTTTTAAATTCATTAGCAAGTTCTTTGTGCACTTTCATTAATTTTTTGCAATTAGACTTTTCCTTCTCAAGAGCATCATTCAATTCATCAATTAGACTAGTGAGCTCAACTAGAGAGGGTTTTTCTTTTGTTACCTTATCCTCCAAGGCCATAAGGCACATTGGAGGTGGAGAGTGGTCGATGGCGACTCCGGAGATCTTGGCGGTGTGAGATTCATCCTCGGAGGTATCCGTCCAAGAGTCTTCATCATCGGTGATCCACTCCCCAATGATCTCTTCTTGCTTATCGGGCATAAGACAAAGCTTTTGTTTAGGGATAACCGGTGGAGCATTCTCCTTGATGGCAAGTCCGGCTAACCCATGAGCCCTTGTGTCCTTCGTAGGAGGAGGATGATGATGAAGAGCTTGAGGACTCTTTCTTCTTGGACTTCTCAACCGCAAGAGCATTCTTCTTGTCCTTGGACTTGTGCTCACTCTTGCGGTGGTGTTGATGCTTCTTCTTATCATCATCATCCACTTCTTGGTATCTATGCTTGTGCTTGCTATTCTTGTTCTTGGGGCAATCCGCCTCCAAGTAACCCTTCTCCCTACAGTCATAGCAACTCATTTCGAAGATGGGTCTTTTATTGATGATGAGCCTCCATTGCGAAAACTCTTCCTCTTGATTAGCTTCCTTGAGCGCTTGACAAGAAGAGCCAATTCTTCAATCTCCGCAATCCCATCATCAGAGCATTCATCATCACTTTCATCAACCTTCTTCTTTTTTGCTTTGGCTTGAGCGAAAAGGGCAATAGTCTTCTTTGCGTGAGGGGCATTCTCATACCCATTGTTCCTCACCTCATATGGGGCGAGCTTCCCAAGGAGACTTGTAGGAGTAAGTTTCTTCATCTTCTTGTTACTATTTTGAAGCATAGTAACAAATGAATTGAACTTGAACGACACAATGTCAAGGATCTTCTGGCATATTTCAATATCCTCCATGGTCTTGCCGCACATGCCAATGCCATTGACGATCGGGTTAAACCTAGAATACATGTCATTCACACTCTCATTAGGTAGCATCGTGAAATGGTCAAATTGTCTGCTAGTAAGAGCAAATTTCTCCTCAACTACCTCCGAGCTACTGACATGAATTTCCTTCAAAGTTTTCCAAATTTCATTGGCCTTAGTGAGATTACTTATGTGATTGAACACATCAATGCTCATTGTTACTATTTTTAAGCATAGTAACAAATGAATTGAACTTGAACGGCACAATGTCAAGGATCTTCTGGCATATTTCAATATCCTCCATGGTCTTGCCGCACATGCCAATGTCATTGACGATCGGGTTCAATCTAGAATACATGTCATTCACACTCTCATTAGGTAGAATCATGAAATGGTCAAATTGTCTCCTAATAAGAGCAAATTTCTCCTCAACTAGCTCCGAGCTATCGACATGAATTTCCTTCAAAGTTTTCCAAATTTCATTGGCCTTAGTGAGATTACTTATGCGATTGAACACATCAATGCTCACATTGGAAAGTAAAGCATTCCTAGCTATGGCATTCAAGCGCCGATATTCTATATCGGTGGGAGTGAGGGCCAAAAGGTTGGCCGGAGCGGGATAACTGGTCTCACAAGCAACCCACACATCATAACTATGAGCTTCTAGATAGCATTGCATTCTAATTCCCCAATGTGGGTAATTTGTGCCATCGAAAGTAGGAGCTTTTCCTATGTCAATCTAAACCCCTTCTCTAGCGGCCATCTCCGAGCGGTTAGGCTCAAACGGGAGAACCTATGCTCTGATACCACTTGAAAGGATCTCTATGGCCAAGAAGGGGTGAATAGGCATTTTTTAATTTCTTTTAAGTTATTCTTTGATTAAGCAACAAAGTTAAGAGTCACCCAATCCTAGGTTCTAGTGCCCTAGCAAGCGGAAGCAATTAAAACAAGACGCATTAGTAACCTAATCCATTTCAATGCACCCAAGCAATCAATAGCAATTCATGCGGAATGTAAATGCGGGAGTAAATGAGACAATGGAGAAGTGACATAGTATTTGTTTCATCGAAGTTCGGAGCTGTAACTCCTACTCTCCGTGGAGGCTAGCCCTTGACACAAGGACCGGCTCCCTCTCGAGCCACACGCCTCACTTTCTCCCCGGTAGTCATTCCGCCACTCCGGTGAAGTGGACTCCGTCACCTGTACACCGACTTGAGAGTAGCCATACACCAAGGCCTACTCCCAAGCCCACTCCTCCGAGAAGAACGTCATCGTCAAGAGTAATAAGCCCGAAATGCCCCGATCATGCCAAATCAAAGGACTTCCATGAAGCTCGGTTTGGGGGAAGGTAGGTGGTTGGTAAAGTGGTGGAGGAAAGGCTCAAGAACACCCGTTGGATGAGTAAATGTTGGCTCTAGTTGAAATGGAGAAGCAAACCTCATAAATGGCTACCTACCTATGGACTACATGCGCCTCGAGTATCCTCATGAAAGGCCCATGAGGTAGCAAACGGGGGCGGCCCGAGCCAGCTAATTGAGTCGGCAACCAGTCGGACAACTTCGGACTTGGGCGCCAAGCAAGTGATAAAGAAGGAAGCCTATCCCGAATAGGGAAGATGAATCTGTAAGCCCAGAATTGGATATATTTGGCAAGGAGGACTATGGATCGAATCCGCCGCCTTGTAATCTACCCGGACTCGACTTTGTAACCGACTAGGCTTGATCCTGTGACCCTGCCCCTGTCCACTATATAAAGGTGGGCAGGGGTCCCTAGATCGGCATCTGAGATCTCACATATCGCATCTCATCCCCTGCATCGCAAACATGTTTTGCATCTCCCACATGATCGACAGATCATCCATATAATCCCAGAACACAGGATTAGGGTATTACCTCCGCCGCGAGGGCCTGAATCTGTATAATCCCTGTCTTGTGTTACCACCTAGTTCGAGATCTAGCGCACCCTCTCAATTCAATCTATTTCATTGCCGACGATAACCCCCGATTAGCTACCAGTCGACAGTTGGCGCGTAATAACTTCGTATAGCATACATTATACGAAGTTATACGAAGAATCTCCGTATCGCTGACCGAGTTCGACATGCTCACGACCCACACCCCGACGATCATCTCCATGGTGGTCGTTGAACACATTTTCAGCGCCTCCCACTGAATTTTCATCACCAAGTTCTTCATGAGCATTAGCAAGGCCATGATTCCCACCATCTCGAGCCGGTAGGCGGTCAGTGAACATCCGCTTCATAGCCTGTAACAATGTGTTTTCCAATTGTCGCAGTTCAGCCCGTGCAACCGGGTGTTCTTCTTCCCCATGGTGACTACCATGAACACTCGATTCAGATCCTGCCATGTTAGTTTAAACCAAACAAGAGGAATGGTGGAAAAAAGTAAAACTTTGTGGAATCTCACAATCTTACCTCTTACGTACCAAAGTTCTTATAAGTTCTAATGAACAGCGAGTGTGCAATAGTGGTAGTACAACCGATGTGATTCCGTGATCGATAGGATTACAAGACAAGATATCCGGCTATGGTTTTTCGTGGAGCTTGGAGGGCTGATCAAGGAGGGCAAAAGTACTACAATCAAGTGTCGTATCACACACAAATGGGTGTATGAGTTGCTGCCCTATGCACCAAATGTCCAAGATTATAGAATCTGGAAATTGCAATTTGTGCAAACCGCAACACAAGCCCCTTGTCTCTTTTGATTCCCACTTTTTTTTTTATAACTCTTTTCACTCTTTGATCCTCTCTTTTTTTTTTCAAGCACTAAACAGAACCAACAATATGACAAATGGGGACTGCGGATAACAAGTAAGAAAAAAAAATGGACACAGTGCAAGATAAAGATGAGGACAACAACTAGATGCAGCAACACAACACAAGACCGATAGTACTAAACAAAGCTTTGGTGTTTTTTTGTGGTTTTTCAGATCTGGACTCTAGGACAAAATTATGATATGAAGAACACAAGCACAAAGGATGAACTACAAACTAAAATAAAGATGATGGTGGTACCTACCGTGACAACCAAAACATCTGATACCAAATGATAAGGACAAGGATAGGGTGCCAAGCATCTTCACGGCAGTAGGTAACAAACAACGATGAAACAAGGCAAACACAAGGAAAACTAGCTGTGAACAGCCGGGATAACTAGCTTTATACCTGCGAAGGTTGGATTCGACCAAGTGATGGGGAGAGAGGCACCGTAGCCCGCTGGACTCCGACTCAATTTCCGAACGATCACAGAACCACAAACCAGGACTAATCCACACAAAACGGCCGGAACCGTAGAGCACGAACTAGGGGACCCCAGAGGGATCTCTCGCAAGCCCAAAGAACTCACAAGAACAAAGGTGTAAGACACTCAAGCAGCTCGGCTGCAATCTGAAATCTCAGTTTATCATATCATCAAAAGTTCTCTTAAATGGATGGAGTACTAGGGTATTTATACTAGAAGCAACCCTCCTAGTTTAGGTGTGAAACTAAACAAGAACTAGAGGAGTTTATTTACAGGTTTACATGTGAACATGAGCTGTATCAAGAGAGACTCTCCAGATTGTCGCGCAGTATTTAACAGCACGCGCAGTCTTCAGTAAAATAGCCTTAACTTGCTTCTCGAAAGTCCGAATGGTGATCCGTTTGTTGGAGATGAAAGTAGACATGATAAGCCTTCCAAAAATGTGGGCCATGACCATGTTGCACGCTCAAATTATGTCCAGTATTTCTTCCAAGTACGTGCTATGTCGCCGCCGAGTGGTTGCTAGACTCGGCGGTCAGTAGAGTGTACAGTCGACCACTCGGGCGAGTACTTAATCACTCGGCCAAGCACTCCATCACTTGGAAGATCACTTGGGTAGTCACTCGGATGAGGGGTGTGGGAAGAGTGTTCAATACTTTCCATGTGTGTCGCTTGTATGCGTGACCATCCTGCGTCGTCTCGTGCAGTGCACCTGAGTTCCATCAAACAAGAAGATATTGGAAACATCATTACGTTCTTAGGATCATGAATGGAACTAAGGTTAGCATTCACCTAGTCATGAAGTTGTTTAGCATGGGCTCGAGTAATTGGTCCTTGGAAACGACCAACTTGATCGTCGGTTTGATTCTCATGTTTGCTTGATTGATCATCTGCATTATTGAACCATGTCATGTCCTCATCACGTGGCCTTTTAGAGGATGGGGAATTGATATGATCGGAGAAATATTTCTTTCCTCGTCCAAGGGGCATCGGTATATTTTGGTAGCAACGGATTACTTTACCAAGTGGGTCGAAGCTGTGCAATTGAAGAAAGTGATTGCTACTGAAGCGATTGAATTCGTCAGAGAGCACATAATTTACCTATTCGGGATTCCTCAGACGATCACTATGGATCAGGGATCGGTATTTATGTCAGAGGCTTTTCAGGATTATGCTCGAAGCCTGGGAATCACAACGATCAATTCATCGCCGTATTATGCTCAAGCCAACGGCCAGGCAGAATCTTCAAACAAAAGCACCATAAAGCTGATCAAGCGAAAAATCGATGAAAGGCCGCGGGGTTGGCATAATACTTTGGCGGATGCGCTATGGGCATATCGGATTGCTAAGCATGGGGCTACGAAAGTATCACCATTTGAGTTAGTGTATGGTCAAGAGGCTATTCTACCGGTTGAAGCTATCATCGGATCTACAAGGGTTGAGGAACAGAATAATGTGAAAGCCGATGATTACAAGAATCTGATGGTGGATAAGCTGGATGATATGGTGGCTGTTCGGCTAAAAGCTCTGGAGCATATCGAGCGGGATAAGCAAAGAGTCGCTAGGCATTATAACAAGAAGGTTGTACCGAAAGCTTTTGAAGAGGGAGAGCTTGTATGGAAGACGTTTTACCGATTGGTTCTAGAGATCCTAAGTACGGAAAGTGGTCTCCAAATTGGGAAGGGCCGTTCAAGATCAATCGGATTATTCCTGAAAATGCGTATATCTTGGAGACGCTTGATGGGGAAGTTTTCGGTAAAGCGATTAACGCCAAGTATCTGAAGAAATATTATCCTAGCGTTTGGGTTGGAGCTTGAGCTGAGATTTGGTAAAAGCCGATTCTGTGATTCGCCTATAGTTTAAAAAACCGGCTAGCACTTGGTTGAATTGGTGACATGATTTTTACTCAACGCGCTGCTGTTGAGCAAAAGCCGATTCTAGTGAATCGCCTATAGTCTGAAATCCAAGCGGTAGTGCAATTTTACTCAACACGTTGCTGTTGAGCAAAAGCCGATTCTAAGGAATCGTCCATAGATCAAGACATTAATAAAGAGCGAAACCGATTGCATATACATAAAGTTATTACATAGGCGCGAGGGCCTCAACTGTTTTTGCCCCAAGGGGCAAGGTGAAACGTTGTTCTACGATCGGTAAAATACCGATCCACACATGGATAGAGTTTATAAAACTTAAAAGTTTTGGCTCGCAGGCCAATCACTCGCAGAATTCATGGATGGTTGCGGCGGCGCCGGTGATCGTATCCCGGATCCGATTGATAGTGTCGGTATCTTCCTCGGTTGATCCAGGAGTAATCGGTATTTTCTTTTTTGCCTCCAGTACCGCTAGGCCACAAGCCTTTACTATACTGTACTGCTCCTTTGCTGCCAATTTGGACACCTCAAAGTCTGAGCGGGTGGCCGCTTCGGCTTTCCTTGCTTTCTCCAATTCTTGTTCCAAGGACTTGACCCTTGAAACTGCCTTGGAGGCTGCAGCTTTGCCGATTCGACCTCTTGCTTTAACTTGAGGAGCTTATCATTCTGAGAATTGGCATCCTGGATCAGCCCCTTGAGTTCCACTTCGGCATCTTTCAAGGTTTCCCTTTGATGGAGCCGATCCAACGCAGCATCAAAATTGGCTTTCTGCCCCTCAAGAGATAGCAGCCTCTATATGGCCGAAACCACCTTCTCGGGGAGGATATCTTTAATCGAATCGGCTATCTCCCGTATAACAGGAGGGTTACCCAGGAGAGCCGATTCATTGCTGACCAGCTCCCACATCTCCTCCAATTTGGCCAAGGTGTCCGGAGAAAACCGATTCTTTTTAGCTGGAGCTGCAGCGGGTGACTCAATAAGGACGGCTGGAGGAGATGAAGTTTTGATCGGAGAAGATAAAAAGTCCAGCTCGTCGTCGAGCCAATCCATGCTAGACGGATCCAAGTTGATCTTGTCGGTTTTCTTCCCGTCGTACGTTA
This sequence comes from Raddia distichophylla, assembly GCA_005191435.1. NCBI lineage: Eukaryota > Viridiplantae > Streptophyta > Magnoliopsida > Poales > Poaceae > Raddia > Raddia distichophylla. The sequence continues at coordinate 1,890 of SPJY01037164.1, read as the reverse complement.
TCACCTGCGTTGATACCACAGTTACACGAACTGGGCTTCGAGGTTGAGACATATACTGGAAGAGGAAGTATTTAAAGTTACAAGGTATCGGAATTCAAGAATTTTATAAGGTATAAAGTAAGAAATTCCGATTATGCCTTGCAGGTTGAAGGCCGGGGGCGTTTGTGAGGCCGGTGGAGGAGCAGGAGTGCCATCCTTCTTTTTCTGGATGGGTGAGGTGTCCTGAAATCACAATTCCGATAAGCAAAAAGCTGAGAAAGAGGTTGTGAAAATTTGGGGAAAAATCAAGTGCTTACTGTGTCACATACAGACTCAGTGCTATCGGGAGTACGCACCTTTGGAGGTCTGGGTTTCTTGGCGGCCACTTTCTTCCTTAGGCTAGTCTCACCTTCGGGTCTCCCTGTTTATCGGAAGTGGTTAAGCAATCGGGTTTTGTGAAAATATGAACTATAAGTCGATTATACCTCGTTTCTTTGGCTATTGGGGGGACCCTTGGGTGAAAGCCGATGCAGACTTGGCCGTTGAGTAAAGGCGACCAGCCTCATCGCCAATGAGCTTGGCCTTTGGGCGTTTCTCTCCGCTCTGAAAAGGAGACAAACATGAGGTTAGTAATCGGGAAAAAATGACATAAGTTAGCGAAAACACGCAAGTTAGTAACCTCGCTGCTAGAAGACGATGTATGATTCTGCGAATTTGTTCTTTCGTCGCCTGAATCCGATGAGGAAGGTCCAGATTCGGAGGAGTTTTCCTCTTTATCGTCACTATTCTCGTCGTCGGAATCAACTGAATCGGAATTATCAGAGCTGCTTTGTTCCGATTCCGTTGAGAGCTCTGTCATGCCAGGAATCTTTGGCCAGTTAGGTTTAAAAGTCTCTTTCTGGCCAGTGAGCCGTTCGATTAAGATTGCGGCTCCGCCTTCTGTGGCATATATATCCTTGGCGATAGATTCCCACCAGAAATCAAACTTTGGAGAAGTGGCCGACCACATTATAAATTCAGTCGGCATTTCGAAATCCAAGTGAGCAGCAGACAGAATGCCATAAGCCGATTTAGAGTTCAAGTCATCTCTGGCATTGAGGTGTCGGTATATGAATAGATCGGGTATATCCTGTCCAAGGTTGAATTGCCGAGCTACCACTGCCGGATGATAAAACTCATATGATGGTTTCTTCATATGAGTCCTCGTGCTTAGAATAGCAAAAAGGATACCCGGCGAGACGAATTCTTTATAAGCCGATAAGGCTTCATCCTTTAGGGTACTGGCTAATCGAAAAAATGAAGGGATTGGGTATCTGTCCAAATCGGTATATGGGTTGAACTGTTCTGCACCATATTCCGATTCAGACATTGTGTAAAATGCAACCATGCAATGAGAGAGGTCATGTTGGTTGAGGCGTTTTCTGTTGCAGTTTACTGAGATCATTTCGCCATATGATCTGCAGGGGCGCTCGCTGTTGTCGAAATCTTTTTCGTTCGGAAATGATAGGCTGAAGTCCAGTTCTCCGAGAGAGTTGTATATCTGGAGCTTCAAAAACATGCAAATGAACCAGAAGGGGCCGCCTAGGTTTCCAACTGAATAATCAGCTTTCTTGGAGCAAAGACATTCCCTGATCTCATGCATCATCCGATAGGTGGCTTCTAGCAGGTATTTTTCGATTGCTAATTTCTGACCTGCTGCCAATGCTTCGGCCACTCTTTGGTAGACTTTGCTGGGACTGAGAGATTGTCCGCAGAAAAAGAACCGATCAAGCCACATGTTAAGAAAGGCGATATGCTCTTCATCTTCTACATCGCCTATTTTCTGATGAGTGTTGATATAGCGTTGCCAGCCAAAGTTTTTCTCAGGAACCAACTTCAGAGTGGCAGATAAATCAAAAGCCGATAGCATTT
>SPJY01037159.1:0-15444 GCA_005191435.1 Raddia distichophylla | reverse complement strand
CTAAAGCACTCGGCTCACTCTGGGCTGAACCGTGCCTTAGTTTTAAACCGATGCGAGTCCGATTAGGCTACCTCTCTATTAAGCCGAGTGAAACTGAGGGGGTACTACAGAGTGTATTCTTACTAATGAGCAATGCAAGTGCTCGTGTCGTAAGCCGAAACTGCTACATAAGCCTTGCTCTCATGTACTTGCAGCGGCATCGTTGACAAATCAGTCAACCTACAATTATGTTTCCTAATATTTCAGGAAAAAAGCTATACTGCTCACTTGGCATGCCGAGATATATGGATACGCCATCTACGGGTCATTCACTGATCCACCTTTGCCAAACTGTAAGCATGTCCCGGATAGGAACATACTGAAATGCAACTTAGGACGCTGAGTGCATCGACGTATTTGAAATGACATGGATCAGTCCGAGGTAGGGCGTCCCGTGAAGATATGCAGCAGATGCAATAAGGTCGATCACACATACGTCAACTGTAACAATTCCAGTGGTGGATGATCGATGTCCTTTCCGTTGACTGGTCATGCGCGACGATGGAAATATGCTGCGGAGGCAGTGCGACGTCTATGCTCCACTCTTAAGCGCGGGCTGTAGCGTGTTTGTCCTGCACAGCTGCACCGCACCACTACAATATATATTCCGATAGTTGCTAACGTCAGGGATCAACCATCTGTGAGCCATGCAGTCCATTAATTAGTCTTGGTACGGCGACTGCCATAGCATTGGAGTCATGCAGTCCATTAATATGGCAGTGGACACTCCGCCCTGCCATGCAGTCCATTAATTTATTAGTCTTGGTACGGCGACAGCCATAGCACGCTCCGCCCCTGGTGGCACGTACGACCAACTGTACAGTCAATTCAGTGCCAGCTTTCTAAAAAAATTGCCTACTAGTCATCTTGGCTGCATGCGTGCAAACCCAACTTTTTACAACGTATAAATTACTAGCTAGAAAAGCAGGTACTATTTTTTTCTGTATCTACAGTGGCACGTACGACCACCTTTTACTGTACAGTCAATTCAGTGCCAGCTTTCTAAAAAAATTGCCTACTAGTCATCTTGGCTACATGCGTGGCAACCCTACTTAGAGCAACTCCAGTTGCCCCTCTATAATATTGTAGCAGATATAGAGAGGCTACTGAAGGGAAGGAATCTTTTATAGGATAGTGTAAGGTGTGAAAAAATTTTAGAGGGGTGGTTAGAAGATAGGACAGTTCGCGCATGACCATTACCGTCGGCCGAACGTGTCCGAAAGTTCATACGATTTTCTCAATCGACATGGGTCCCCGCACAAACAAATCGGCGCATGTACGCCATACGGGATATCGGTTGGAAGAGAGGAGATCGGGGCAGAGGGGAACGCCATACTGTCCACCAGCTAGTTGTAAAAAAAGACACTAATTTCTATTCTCTCGTAAGATACTTGTGGACATTGTCTCTGCTCAGGGAGGGTTTATATAGGCCAGCCCGAACGGATACTTCAACGGCTACATGGTGCAACGGCTGGTTGGAAAATAATGCATTGTCACTGTTCGTTATAACGACCCGACACGCATGTGCAAATAATGCATTGTCACTATTCATGATAGCGACCCGACACGCATGCGCAAATAATGTATTGTCACTGTTCGTGAAAGAGACCCATCCGGCATACGCCGTCTCTGGTAGGCAATAATGCACGGTTACTCTTCGTAAAAGTGACATGTCACGTCAGCATTGTCGCTCTGCTTCACAAAAGGACGACCTGTTCCTTGATACGACCCATCACGCATGCTCGGTCAGGGTCGTTGGCAATGACATCACTTTTCACTATTCCTATAATCAACGTTACTGCATGTGCTGCAATATTGATGGCACTATTGCATCGGTTCAGGTCCAATACTTATTACCCCCACATAAAATAGTGTTCCGCTCCCTATATAAGTGAGGTCGTGCCATTCAGTGATATTCATATCTGCGCATCGTTGTCCCCCTCTCCATCTGCTCAAACCATCGTAGCAGGATGGACGAACAACGGTCCACCAACGCATGGATTAGGCCAAGTTGGTAAGAATCGTCCTGCCCAGGATGCCACACCCATTACCATCGGAGGACCTTCCCATCAAAATAAAACAGGACTACCGCACGGAGTCAACCATGTTGCGGCCCGACCCTCACATCTTTCGGGACTGGTCCAAGTGTGCATGTGGAATTGATACAGTGGTGCAGACCTTCGATAGGCCAGTCTCTGGTTGGACGGGAAGGAGATTCTACCGATGTCCTTTATACGCAGTGAGTTTACTTACCTTCATATAGAACGAATATATTTTAGGATGTTACATAACTTTCTATCCTGCAAAACAGATAAATGATTGTTGTATGGCATCGTGGATGGATGATCCTTTTTTATTGGCAGCAGATGCATACATGATGGTTCTCCACACAAGTATCTCAGATCTCGAACATCTTTTCGAAATGACAAGGCGTACACTAGAGTTGCACGTCCGCATGGAACGCTTGTGCCCGGAGGCAACGCGGCTAGCTAGCTGGCACCCACATGTTACGTACTTTTCAATTCCCCTAAGGCATGGTACAAGTAAGATCGACACATGACTATAAGAAACGGCGCGTGTGTCATGTATGCCACTGTTTATGTATGTCCGGTGTGTTATGCTATCGTCCGGTGTGTTTTCTTCGTACTGTTAATGTAGACATGCAGAGCATCTAACTCTGTATTTGTACCTGATAATAAGGGTTCCGAATCTGTACAATTTCTAAACGAACATGCTTCCTCTCTCTCTCTCTCTCTCTCTGTCGATGCGCACTCTCGCTGATAACGACTACACAGGTCAGGCCTCGGATTCTCCCTGTTAATAAGAATAAGGGGACCGCAATAAAATATCCTACTGTCTGCATGACGTGACCCATCAGTGCTAAAGTGTCCTACTATGTGCGCGACGTGACCCATCACCACGAATCTCTGAACAATAATAACTCAGCTACGGGACACTGACGTGACCCATCACTGCCATGCACATGTCGGACATTTCAAAAGTTTGTGCACGGCATATTTATGTCGGACGTGACTACACTGCCTTCACAACAGGCCATGATGTGTGCTACAGCGGTCCATGTTGAAGTGACCTATCACTGCAAAGGTCTGCAGTGACACATTAAATCATCTCATATTGTGCGTTGCGTATGTCTTATTCAATTCGAGAATCTTAGCCAATCTTACCTATTTAAACCCACCCGGTCTCACTCCGAACAACACAACCAACAAGAGCATTCTAACCACTTTAGTTCACAAACCTCTCAGCATCAAGGCAGTGACATGGAGTTCCCATCGCCACCAAAGGAGTCTCTGTTCGAATCTGTCCCAGAAGGTGTTCAGCCGCCCATGTGTCTATGCGGCAGTTTTGCATTTTGAGAAAGTCCCAAAACATGTCCTATACTTACGGGCGAAGGTATTGAAAGTGCGCGAACTATGCGTACGAACGAACAACCGAGATGGAGAGGAAGGCAAAGTACCATGTAAGTCACTTCTTCCTTATTTCTTCCCTAACGAACATATACACGTAGTAGAGAAATGATTTTCAGTGACACTATGAATTCGTCATCATAAGTCAGCAAAACGTCATCACATATCTTTTGTGACGATCTTATGACGAAATCATACTCGTCATCAAAAGTGCGTCACAGAAAACTTCTACTGACGAATTGCTTTTTTCGTTATAGAAAATGCTATTTTCTATGACGCCTTAACTCTTCGTCATTGAAGATTTTTTTATATGACGATAACAATCATCATGAAAAGTATGTAAAACATCATGCAAAATCACCAGTTCGTCATAAAAAAAAGGTGCCAGTGGGCTACAAGGGGGCGTTGACCCGATCTTTTGTGACAAAAAATATCGTCATAATATGATGACACGTGGACGTATTATTTCGTCACTAAACATTCTAGTGACACGTCGGCGTCCAAGATGTCACATGACGTGGCGTATGTTCCACGTCATCATATTCATTGGAAGATGACATGTCATATATGCCACATCATCTTTTATTTTTTATTGTTTTTAGCTATTAATGCAGACCCACTAAATTCTAGGCTTTGTAGGTCACAAATATTCAACAAAATGATAAGTAATTGAAAAAAGAGGGATTCAATAATAGTTCCACCATAGTATTTCAACAACTTCATAAATTCAACACTTCATAGGGCTGAGAGCAATACATAGCAAAATAAGTATTCCATGTCTAGGTTTTAAAGCACTTTAGAAGGCTGAGAGAGTACTGCATAAAAGCACTTAGAAATTACATTAATAGTACCAACTAAGAGTAAAATAAGTATTCCATGTATAGGTTTTAAAGCACTTCAGAATTTGATGTTGGCACTGTTCTAAGTGAGAATCTTAGAAACAATCTCTGCAGTAGATATTGATGTTTGACCATCTGCATTAGTCCCCTTCATAGCTTCCATCTCAACCTAAGTAATTGACCAATAGAAAATCCAATGCATAAAGAAGACAAGTAGAATGTGAACCGAAAAGGAAGCACATCGTCTACACCACATAGCTTTGCTCTGCACCACACACAAAAAAAGCATATATAATCAATGAAATAACACTGATTATTAAGGCCACTGAACTATACAATCAATGGAATAACTCGAATTCCTAAATTGTTTTAGAAGATCTTGCTTAGAAACCTTTAAAGCATCTGTATAAACTGATAATACGAAAAGACATACAGTTGATCACCAAAGTTGCACAATGTGAGGCATTACCTTAGGCCAGGAGCTCATGGACCCAACTATTATGGTACCTAGCCCTTCTTGGCAAATAAATCAATCACTAGAATGGATTGCGCGCCCATAGCGCGCCGTCTGAAACTTCACTCACAAACGATGTATGTCATCATACTTCGGCTGGGCCTTAATGGTAACTACTAATTAAGACAAAAAAGAATACTCAAACTACCTAGAGGAACTTGAATATTTTAAACTGAAATTCTAGTTTGGTTGGCACCTGACAGTTCATAATTTGGGCATTTAGCTCCTTTTCTTCTAGCTGTTGTACTGGATGAGTAGAGGTTCGGATTAACTGATACAACAGTAAAAAATTATAGACTTTAGATAATTAGAGCAGTGTTTCAAGGTTTATATTAATTGTTGGAACACTTATTTTGGACAAGACGATCCATCAAAGTATGTTAAACTTGATTGTGCTGAAATGATAAGTCGCAACATAACATTCTTAGTTAAACTCAATGGAAAAGTGTTGCACCTGCCCTAAAGATAATTGAGATATATAATAAAGTCATAATGACATTGTAGCCTATATATTATAATAAAGTCATAATGACATTGTAGCCTATATATTGTTCAGATGTAAGGGAAACACAAGTTTTAATTAAAAAAAAGTAGAAACCTGTATTGCTGCTGCTGTAGGGAGGTGAGGCAGAGAGCAAACTCAGAAGATGAGCTATAATAGAACAGTTCCTTTTAAGATCATGTAAAAGGATTGAGGCCCCAAAAAATTGCAGCAGTTTGTATAGTACATGACAAGATCAAAATTTCAGAAAGAGGAGGAAGGCGGCATGGGACGGCACCGCCCTAGCCGCGCCGCGCCGGGACCCCGCGCCACCGCCGCTCCTCACGCCGCGCGCCGCCACCTGCGCTGCGCCGCCCGCCGCCCCTTCTCTCCCCGGCCAGCCGCCGCCCAGCGCGCGCCGCCCCCCTAGCCGCGTCGCGCCGCCCTGCCCCACTGCAGCCGGCCAGATCCTGCTGCCGCCCGCGTCGCCCTTCCCTGCCGCCGCCGGCCGGATCCCGTCGCCGCCCATGCCGCCGCCGCCTCTCTCTCTCCCCGGCTTTGGCTCCCTCACTCTCTCACTCCCGTGCCCTCTCTATCTATTTCTCTCTCTACCCTATCTATACACAGCCACATATGCACCTCTCCAGCTCTCCTATTCAACTGCACAGTGGACCTGAGATACAGTAACTTTTCCTTTTTTTTAATTTCCATGAACAGTGTTCCTTCATCTTTTCACCACGGGTTTATCTGATCTCCGAATGCAGCAATTCCAGTTTCTCAAAATCCATAAAATTAATATCAACCTATTGTAATTTTTGTATATTTTTACATTTATTTTTTATTGCTATATTTATTTATTGTTATTTTTCTTGATTTGTGTGCACTAGGGCCTTATTTGTTTTAGCTTAAATTAAATGAAATAAATGAAAATTTGTTATTTTTGTATAAGCCAAATGACGTAATACTTTGTAGACATTTTTGTGAGTTTTAAATAGTTCTCCTATTCCTTTTCTTTTTCAATGGCCTCATTGACCTTTTTTCCTTTTTTTTTGGGCCTTAAAAACTCTAAAAAAAGAGATAAACTTGCTAGAAAGGGACCATGCCATAAAGAAGGTCAATAAAAAGTTTTAGTTCGAAAAAAATCCAAATTCGAAGAAAACTTTGAGAACTCATTCACTCTCTTTACTCCTCTTCTATTTTATAAACTTGCAAGAAAGGATAAAACGTCTATCGAGACGGAAATATATAGTCAGTTAGTCACAATAAACATATGCATATGATTTTAGCCTGAGGTTATTTACCAGGCCAATTTGATGTCCGGTTTTCTACGACGATGCGTATAATTTTTGTGTGACGAAATTTCAACTTTCGCCACTAAAAAATAGGGCTGCCCGACGCGTGGTGCGTGTTATGACGACCGAAATAAAATCGTCACAAAAAAGTAGTTTTCTATGACGCCAGTTAACATCGTCAAGGAGTTTTCGTCATAGATAATCACTTTTCTAGTAGTCACGCAGATGCTAACCTCAATCTTATTAGCCTCCATTATGCCATTTCATATTTGGATGTGGAGCAGACTTCCGAAATGGAGCGGCATATGCACAGGGTGGCGGCGGAGCGCAGGGCCAGGGCCAAGGAACGATGGCAAGACGCCCTCAGGGAAGAAAGAAACAAGCGGGCGAGAGAAGAGTTTCAAGCACAGCGCGAGGTTGACCGACAGCGGCAGTTCAATGAGCGTGAGGCAGACCGTGCCAGAAAACGCGAGAGGGCTGCTAGAGCCAGGAAAGCAGGACATAGCGCGTTTGCGAAGGGGAAATACCCCATTGCACCCAGTAGTATGATTAACGTGTATGACAACTATGTTTTTAAATCTCCTAAGGCATGTAAGTTTAGGTATGATGCACTAGTATGGTAGATTGTTTAATGCATTATGCGTGCCATTGCTTCTATCATGTAATCCTAATTTGTGTTATTTAATCTCCGGTTCTCTAAAATCATAAACCGTTTTCGCATAAATGATTGTAATAAATACCGTAATCCTAAACATACGACTATGGTATGAAAAATTTGACAGCTTGTTTCATAGCTTGTTTAGTTCAATCTAAGTTTTATATCGGAAAATTTGACCATCTTTGAACGTGCTAATAAAAGAGCTGATTGATTTATTTACAAAAAATCTTCAATTTTCGAGAAAAGCCCTATGAAAAAATCTTCAATTTTTGAGAAAAGCACTATGAAAATCTACAAATTATAAAAAATTTATTCTCAAAAAATAAAGTAAATGATCTATGAAAAAATAAAAAAAAATATAATCCGAAGGAAAATTAGAACTAAACAAGCGACCAAAGAGGGCCTATCATGTGCATAAAATGATGGAGTGTCCCTAAAAATTACAATCGCCACAGCGAGCGCCGGGAGGATCGGGCCGGCCACGTGGCGCCTCATGATGGCTTTCGCGGTTCGGGGTGCCTGAAACCGTGGCTCTATCCGCCTAGGACTTCGCCGTCTAGGGTGGCCGAAACCCTTTATCCACTTGGGACGGCGGAAGTCGTGCTGTGTGGCGGAAGCGGCATTTCTCCTTCCCACGTGGCAGAAACCACGATCACGACATATGAATTCAATTAATGTTTTTCAAAAACACAAAAATACCCCCAAGCCACCAAAACCGCCCGCTGGACGGGGGCTATAAAAAAAGCCTCTGGACGGGCGTTTTATATAAAACACCCTTTGGGCAGGCGTTATTTAAAAACGCCCACTGCACGGGCGTTATTTTAAAAACGCCCACTGGACGGGCGATATTTTCAAAACGCCCACTGGACAGGCGTTTTTTCAAAACGCGCCCGTCTGTCTGGCGGTTTATAAAAAACGCCCGATGGTCCGGCGCCGGAGGGCTTTTTTAAATTAATTAAACTGGCAAATTATTTTTTAATTACGAATTGAAATAAAGTCCGAACAGTAATAAATTCATGAATTCAGTGACGCGTGAACTCATGTCCGAAGCGGGTGGACTGAAGTCCATGCTGAATACTGTATTAATATCGAATTCAAGAGGCCTTTATATTTGTTTTTCGCATTGTATAATATCTTTTAGAGGTGGTTTTATAATAATAAAAAAACTAAATTTGAAATGTCAATTAGTTTATCATTTGAATAATCCCAATTAATTTTAAGCCACTCTAAACATGCTACTTAATTGGTTATCTACATGTGTGTTAGAACCCATTGTCATCCGGCCCATCTCATAGCACACAGCGATCCGCTCTCCCTGAGACCAACACCTGGTCTCGGACTAGGTCCCCACATCTATTGGCCTAACTGGAAGCACAACCTAGATCCTAACCCAACTCAGCCTAGTGGGAGAGGATGCCTCCACCTTTTAAGCTGTGCTCCCCCATCATCAATATCCGATGTGGGACTAAATTCAACAATCTCCCCCATCACACATTGGACCATTTGCCCTACACCGTGGGTTACCTACCATGACCATCTGTCATACACCGTGCAATCTCCTTCACTGCATCTCCATCCAGCCCATCTGATGGCACACCGCGATCCGGCTCCCCGTCGTCATCCGGCCCATCTCATGGCACACGGCGATCCGGCTCCCCCCGAGATCAACACCTGATCTCGGGCTCAAGTCACCACATCTATTGGTCCAACTATAAGCACAACCTAGGTCTTGGTCCAACTCAGCCCAAAAGACTAGTCTGGTGGGAGAGGGTGGCTCTGCATTTTAAGTTGTGCTCCCATAACTAATATCCGATGTGGGACTAAACCTAACAATGTGATTAGTTTTTGTAAAAAAAGAAACGGTCCACTTATCCTACTAGCTAAAGATTGTATATATTATATTAGACTATGAAAATGATATTCTACATGGATATTGTTTTTATTCTGTTGAAGACTAAATCTGTCGTCTCTATGCAAGTAAGATATGCATGTTCCAGATAAGCTCAGCTAGTAATCAATGTCTGGTTGAGCTAGCATTATTTGTACAACATGCAATGTAATAATCCGCATGCATGTTTTCTCAAAAAAGAATTGTGGCATGCAGAGACGTGGAAGCTTCACCAACAAATCCGCAGCAAAATATGAATTAGTTATAACAAACATGTTGACCACCAAGAGATCGATCGATCATAGCATGCTACTGCATGTGAAGCATCTGTTTCAGTTCAGATCAAAGATGCCAAACAAGCTAGATCTTTCACCTTCAGGCATCTCCCGCACTCTCATACTCACATGTCCTACCGTTGTAGACACCAGACCTGTCATCAATTAACCATGTTTACATGCTCATCGGTGCATATTGAGTAGCTAGAAAGGGAGCTCTTTCTGTCTTTCACCTTCATAATTAGCTAGTACAAATACTACTTAGGATTATATTTATTCATGCATGAATGCAAAAGAAAAACAAAATTAAACATACATATTTGCACTTGAAAGATGAGTACTAGTACTACATCTGCAGGCATTGTACATGTGTTTAATCTTTTTTTTTTTTTGGAATCAATGTGTGCTTCATCAATCACGGTGGCGGCTCCTCATGAAGGTAGGCAACTCAGATGCATCTAGAGATTAAAGAAATGAAAAATGCAACATGGAGCTAATCAAACTCTAATCTCTAGCATAAAGAAGCCAGGCCAGATCGAGCCAATTCATTTCTTCTCCTCCTATGAGTCATCAACCACCCCTGTGCAACTAATGCTTCAGAGTTCAGAGCTCAGAGCTCAGGCACAAAAACACATAGCCTGATAGCCAAGCAAGCAAGAAACCTTACCTCCTGCTCGATTTGCTGCTTCAGATCGACGGAGGTCAGAGGCAGCTAGCTGCTGATCGACCATGGAGGGGCTCATCCCGTTCGTCTACGGCTCGATCAAGAAGCGGCGGCGGAGGGCGGACCACTATGAGCTGCTCTCCACCGGCGCGGCGGCGCGGGGCCGGGACCAGCGCTTCACCGGCGGCGGCGACGCCTGCCGCTCCCAGAGCTGCCGGTTCGCCGCGCATTCTCCGGCCGACGAGCCCGCCTTTCCAGGCGACGACGGCCGCCCGCCCCCGGAGGGTCTCTCCAACGAGCCGTTCTCGCCGGCCGGCCGCAGCGAGCGCGGTCTGTACTCCAAGTCCACGAGGTTCAGTAGCTTCCGCGTGCTCGCATGCGTCAGTGGCGCGTGATCGCTCTCGCTCGTGGCCTCGTGCATGTGTTGGCTACCGCCATTGAGCATTTGTGATTTTGTGTCTCAAGAATTTCGAGCAAAATATTTTGATTCCTTTTTTTTTTTCTAGAGAGAGCACGAAATAATTTAATTCGAACAGCAAGATGCCACGACCACGATGCATGGCTAGGTCCCTACTTTTGAATCTTTTCCACGTAATAATCCGAGTCTTCTTTTGTGGGCCGGGCAAGCTGTCCTTTTATTGGACCGGGGCGGAAACATTACCAGCCCAAACGGAAAAAGAAACGGGCAACAGTGCATTTTGTAAGAATAGAGAATATATTTTTTTAATATTTGTATTTAATTATTATTTAAATAAATAAATGTTATTTATTAAAATTAAATAAATAGCCTTCTACCTCCCACTAATAAAAGAGTGGTACATATTTCCCGCCCTAGGTTGGCAGGAAATTGATATCTTCAAAGCACAAATGAGGATATAAAAAATCGTCTAGAAAAATCTCGCATGCATGCATGCGCGTGTACATACCGCTAAAAAAATCACGCAAATAAATCGTGTAGTAACTTACCGCTCAAAAAAATCACGCATGCAAGCTCGCGTGTGCATGAAACCTTTGCTCGAAAAAATCGCACAATTTAATCGCGCATCGAACAATTTACCACCACGTAATAAAGCAACCCAATGGAATTTGTGGGAGGCACAAATACCACCATCCCCATGGACGGGATTTAAATTACGTCCGGTCGATCGACAGAGGTTTTTCTAGCTATTCATCGAGTCAAAATCACGTTTATTTAGCGGATTATATAAAATTCACGATCGACCTGTCCACGAAGGACGATTCCAGCAGGCAACCGAAGAACGAGCAAGAACACAAGATAAGCAATCTCAATTGCGTATATAGATTAAGTATAATGGGGTTCAGAAACTTGGTCCTGCTGGTCTAGCCAACACAAGAAGAACCAGGCGAAATCTCACACGACAGTGATGAAATCAACTAAACAAAACCCAACTAAGACGAAGCACGGCGTGGGACTTATATAGGGCGGCGGCCAGAGGAGGGGCGCCCAAACAGGTGCCCAGGGGTACACGGGCTTTGGGCCCAAAAATACGGCGACGCAGCGCTGGGAAGTTTCTGTCCGTCAGATTGTTTTTGCGATTCCCGTTGACTCGGATTGAATTTGGAGGCGTGGTTGGATCCGTTGGAAATCTTATCTCGTAAGCTTTCCGTAGAGTCTTTATTTGCCTCATTTGAATGTCGTATGTGATATGGGCGTCCGTTTGAAGGTGTACTGGTCCTGAAAGTCCGAACCGGACTCGGCAGCGAATTCGACGTCCCCTCGACTTGGGCCCGGTGGTCGGGGACTTCTTGAACCTTGTAACAAACTTTCTGAACATTCTTTGATGAAAACTTGAATGGTAGGGCATGAGGATTCATGCCGTCTTGTCTCTTTTCTACTCCATCAGCAAGCTCGTCAGTAACAGCGAGCTCGTCAGTGATGTCCTCATCAAATGGAATTTGTGGGAGGCATAAATACCGCCATCCCCATGGATGGGATTTAAATTACGTCCGGTCGATCGATAGAGGTTTTTCTAGCTATTCATCGAGTCAAAATCACGTTTATTTAGCGGATTATATAAAACTCACTTGTTAGACTGGCGGGGTTTATAATCCGTCAGATGAAATATCGAAAGACATCTATTTAATTAATTTTATTAAATAAATATTTATATTTATTTTTTAAAAAAGGCTAAAAATTCCTTCGTCCTTCCTCTTTCCTCCTCCGCAAAAAAATTCACTGTTTGCCCAAAAAAAATTTCAGAATTCCAAAAATGCCATCCAATTTGCACAAATACAGAAAATGCCCCTTGGTGCCGCAGGGTATGGCGCCAAGACTTACTAGGCGCCACGGGGAACGGCGCCCTGGCTAAGGCGCCACGGGTCACGGCGCCATGCGCCTAGGCGCCACCGCCCACCGCGCCATGCCCCCCAGGCACCACGGCCCACGGCGCCATGAGATTAAATGTATTTTTTATATGAAAGTTGGTACTGAAAATCGTATTTTAATGTGTAATTAGAAATTAAATCATTTCCAGTGATACCTGTTTCCAAACCCAATCATACTGGGGACGAAGGGATTTAGTGGGTTCATCAATGTAGGTACCACGTAAAACATATGTATCTACATTGACAAACCCACTGAGTTCCTTGTCCACAGGTGGACATCGAACTCGGATAGCAATGTGTATCGTTAGGATGCATTGGAAGCTGGGGACAAAGGGAATTAGCGGGTTCATCAATGTAGATACTGTTTATAACAGGCGTATCTACATTCACAAACCCGCTGATCCCCTTGTCCGCAGGCAGACCATAGAACTTTGGGAAGTTGGTAACTTCTTCTTGCTAGGATATGGTATTTATAGACTCTTGTCGATGGTTGAGATATCGATCGCAAGTCAACTAAGGTTCTTGAGGAAAGGGAGATAGAAGACCCGCTATGCAATGCGAACCTCAATCAACGACGAACAGGGAGACACAGGGTTTTTATCCTGGTTCAGGCCTCTCGGGAGAGATAATAGCCCTACGTCCAGCCTTTCTGTATATCAAAGAGGATTACAAGGTGGAACTCGACGAGACGAACAGGTCTCGGCGAGATTATGGGTGTACAGGAAGTATTATGCGATGATCTCGTGCCCTCTACACGCCGTAGGTGCCTTGTTTATATAGTGTTGAACAACCGACCTACCGGGAGATAATCGGGCCAGGCTAACTATGAGATCGTAACGAACTCGTACCATGCCAAATACGTCCCACGGTAGATAAGGTAAACTCCAATTCTTGGGGATCACGACGTCTGTTCCAATCCGAGAAACTACGTCCGGGTCCTCACGTAGTCGTGCAGAACTCTTGCTCAAGTCGGACTCAAACACGAAATCTCGGGCGCCACGAATCACACCGATCAGGAAGCTGTTCGGTACGACGCACATGGGCCTGCTAGAACCTTCCAGGGAGCAGACCCTAGGAGGTTGTTCGATTGGGCCGTCAGGGAGTGGACCATGACAATGGGCTGTAATTTTACCCCCGACAGCTCCGTTGGAGTGAAAGGAGCTTAGGCCGAGAGCCCCATTATGTCAATTATGAAATGTACAGTATTGCATGCATGAGTGAGGCAAAGGCATGTATGCGTGAGGCAAAGGCAAAGGCAAAGGCATGCATGCGTGAGGCAAAGGCATACAATATTTACTCGTGAGGGTTGTCGCCTCCCTCTGCCAAAGGCATGCATGCGTCCACCGACGGAGAGAGAATAGAAAAGTTTCTATGGAAAGGCGCTCTAGGTGAGGGCGCATGCTGGGGTGCGTGTCACGACAGTGTCGTCCGTCATGGACGTCCACTCCTGGCAGCTCAGCCTCTGGGGTGCCGTCATCTCCCTCCTATGAGGACCCACCGAACCATTCTCCAGAAGCAAGCAACGACTGGAAGCTCGTGTGCTGTGTCTGCTGTAGGTCGGGGGTACTGAAAGGCTGCGAGACCTGTGGCGCCAAACCTGTGAAAGACAACATACAAGTGCTAATAGATGGAAGCGATTTGGTTGCGGTTTAGTATCATCTGCAAAATGTAATATATGCATGTACCTGTCGGGCAGTCAAAGGCGGGCACCTCCTGCTGGAGTCCCGAGAGCTGCTGCTGTACGAGACCAGCGTGGTGAAGGCCGACGAGCTGCTGCTGTAAGAGTGTAGCCTGCTGAAGCCCGGAGAGCTGCTGCTCGAACCCTGCTGGGTGCTGAAGGCCCGAGACTTGCTGGAATTGTGCAGGGTGCACAAGACCGCCAAAGGGTCGCTGGAAGGCTCCTGACTGCAGATGGAGCCCTTGCGGCAAGGTAGGAAACTGAAGGACACTGGTCCACTGCGAAGTACTACCTGTCAAAGCGGCCAACGATGTTAATATGTCTACGAAATGGTACAATGTAACACAATCGAAGCGTTCAATTCAGTAACGTACCTGACTGACCTCCCTGCTGGAAACCTGTGGACCTGCCCGACCAACTTGAGAATCCGACGACAGGAGAGTGGGAGCTGTGCGAACTCGGCCACGAGTCGTGCTGTCCAGTGCTGAAGCTCGGCTGGAAGGTGGTCCCCGTGTACGTGGTCTGCACGCTGGGAGGCAACACGTCCGAAGGGTGTACCGACACGGCGACGGTCACAACAGGAGTAGGCGGGCCAGTCGGTCGCAAAACGCCACCCATCTGAGAACTCTCACCCGTCTCAAAGTGTCTACCACGCGAGCTCTCCGGTCTCTCCATGCCCACGCCGAATTGGACTTGTGGGGACGAATGGGTGGGCTGTGGGGCGCGAGGAGTAAGGCGTACCAACGTAGGAATCGTGGTGCTGACGCCACCATCACCGCCCATGCACGACGCACAACAGACAGCTTGGACTCCGCGGTCGACGACGCGACGAACAAAGCCCCTGAAGTGCTCCACGGGGACATTCTCTCGAGACATCCGACCCATCATGTCGACGCCTTCATTGACGTTAATAATATACTCATCGATCTACGCATGAAAAATATCTTGTCAATGCTCGGGTAAAAGCTAAGTAATTGGTAATATTGAAACTTGTTGTACACAGCCTTACCGCCAGGTGCAGGGACGATCCAAGGGTCGGGTAGTAAGTAGACGTCACACTCGGCGGCTGGGGGGCGTCCCCTTCGTCAACCAGGACAAGCAGATGCACACGGGTGCGCGGCTGGTACCAGTCGAGGTAGGCTCTGTAGTTCAAGGGGCAGTAAGGTCCATCCAGCGGAACCAGGTCATTGCGAGCCCCCTCCCACTCATCCACCCACTTCTCCATTTTTTGCTGCCATGTCGAATTCTTGGGGTTCCCTCCACGACGGGTGTACCTACGGTGAGGGAAACAAATTATTTACCAGATTAATAATATGCAGTCTTTAATTATCGAGCAGATTAA
>SPJY01037143.1:0-13396 GCA_005191435.1 Raddia distichophylla | reverse complement strand
GAATCGGATACCCTTTCTTTAGAGGAGGGGTTGGGGTTGGAGAAAATTGGCTATTTGTCACTCTCTTCGCGTGGCTTCGTAAATTTGCCACTCTCAAAAATGGCTTCGCAAAATTGCCACCCACCTCGTTGACACATTGTTTCCCCTGCCATTTCCCCCGTTTAATTGCTTTTCTTAATCGTTTCCAATTAACCGGCTTGCGAAAGGACAAGAATGCCCCTGGCTAAAAGTTCATCCTGCTTCGTGTGTTCTCACAGGCTGCGTGCTTGCAAACTTGGCGGCTGAACCAGCAGGGATAGGTTGCCGACCACCGTGCTTACCCAGGCCAGGATGAGCCCGGCGTTGATCTCCACGGCCACGAAGATCGCCGTTGCCGAGGCCGCCACCCGCGCACCAAGCAGGAAAACTGAAAGCACAACCAGCGACTAGCACTGCATTTCCTTGCACTGATCCAAAATAATGCACTGCATCAGTTATGCCAATGGATCATGGTGCTGAAAAAAAGAATAAAAAAACCTGAAAAGGCGTTGTGCTTGCTGGTAAGTATTTACATCTACATCACATAAAGCACTAAACCTGATTCAAAGAAGGAATTTTCAGAGCGTGCTTACTGACGGAAGAAAAGGAGGCGTACAGGCGTGGGAGTGTACAGACGGCAGGCAGCGCGGGGAGACGATCGCCGGTGACCTGGAGCGCGGGAGACCGCGGGCGTCGCGCGGGAGGCGGCGCCTGGCGCCCTGGCGCGTGGAAGACGGCGAGACGCCGGACGACGACCCGGTGCGCGAGAGCCGGCGGGCGTGGGAGATGTACAGGCGGCGCCTGTTGGCCTGGCGCGTGGAAGATGGCGAGACGCCGGACGGCGACCCGATGCGCGGGAGCCGGCGGCCGTGGGAGATGTACAGGCGGCGGCCTCACGAAGCAGGATACATTTTTTGGCGGGGGCATTCTTGTCCTTTCGCAAGCCGGTTAATTGGAAACGATTAAGAAAAGCAATTAAACAGGGGAAATGGCAGGGGAAACAATGTGTCAACGAGGTGGGTGGCAATTTTGCGAAGCCATTTTTAAGAGTGGCAAATTTACGAAGCCACGTGAAGAGAGTGGCAAATAGCCAATTTTCTCGTTGGGGTTGGGGTTCATACGAGCACCATGACTTGGAGTAGATGACCACGGGGTTGTCCTCCACGGTTCTCTTCACGGATTCCTCCATCCGCGAGCGGCGGCGGCGGCGGCGGGGGGGAGGGGGGGCCGAGGCGCGGCTGCGGCCGGGCGGAGGCGGCGGCGGCGCGTGTGGGAAACAATGACATAGCACGCGGACGGGTTAGGTCAAAGGGCATGTTTACGTCGGCCGGGGCAAAGTCGACGTAAATAAAGCCGGCCGACGTAAATACCTTTATTTACATCGGCCGGGCCGACGTAAATAATTGTGCCACGTCATCTGGCTGCGCGGTTGCCTGAGCTGCTGTGTTACCATTATTTACGTCGGCAAGTTCAGACCGACGTAAATAACCCCATTATTTACGTCAGCTTCATCTCGGCCGACGTAAATAAAATTGACCGACGTTAATATGTCGTTTTCCTGTAGTGTCTGTGTGGGTACAACATAGTAAGAGGAGGCGTCCCCCGATGCCTAGCTCTATTGATGATGTGGAGGGCTATGACAAAGTAGACAGAATGGATGATCTCGTAGAGGATTTCATGTGTGCTTTTGATCTAACTGCCGAGGAAGAGTCCACCCCACTTGCAAATCAATTCGCAAGGCTGATAGATTTTGCCTAGGTACCGCTACATGAGCATACCGACATGACCTTACTATTGGTCGTCTCTCATCTCATGTCGATTAAGAACAAGTATAACTTGTCTGCTAATTGCTACAATGCAAGATGTTAGATAGTGTCCTTTCGAAAGACCATAAGATGACAACAAATTTTTACGAGTTGAAAAAGCTTCTAGTGGTGCTAGGCATACGAGAAGATAGATTACCGTCGAAAGTTCTGCATGCTTTTTTGGAAAGGCGACTTAGGATTGACCCACTGCAAGCATTGTAAAGCGAGTCCGTATGTCGAAGTAGAGGGGAAGATGGTAAGAAGAAGCAATCGTCTGTGGTAGAGAAAACCTTGTGCTACTTTCCGATAACTCAACGTTTGCATCGATTGTACATGTCCAAGCCCACCGCGACGAAAATGAGGTGGCACAAAGAGGGACGTAAAAAAGAGGGCTACATGATCCATCCTTCGGATGGGGAAGCTTGGAGATACTTTGATTAGCAAAACCCATATTTTGTGGCGGAGACAAGGAATATGCGTATTGTTCTTGTGACGGATGAGTTCACCCCCTTCAATATGATTTCGCACCCTTACTCGTGTTGGCCAGTATTCGTGATTCCGTACAACCTGGCCCCCCACCTTCTAATGAAAAAGGAGTTCATGTTCCTTACTCTCGTTGTACCAGGAAAAAAGAATCCTGGCAAACATTTGAATCTGTCATGCAACCATTGGTGAAAGAGCTGAGCGACCTATGGTCTAAAGGAATATTGACGCATGATAGCTACATCGGGAAGAACCTTAGGGTGAGCGCTGCCTACTTGTGGTCTATTTATGATTTTTCAGCATATGGCATGTTCTCAGGGTGGAGCACGCATGGGCGGTTGTCCTGCCCCATATGCATGTGCAACACGGGTGCATCTATATTGACGAATGGTGACAAGCCATGTTGGTTCGACTGTCACCGATGTCACGTGCAGCCGGAGCACCCAATTAGGAAGCAGAAGAATGCATTCCACAAAAACACGGTGGTGAATGAGGGCCCACCCAAATGGTTCAAAGTGACCGATATCATCCAATTGCACGAGGATATTGCTAAAGGGGAGGGTTGTACACATGTGTACAGTGAGCACCACCACTAGACTCATAAATGTTATATTTATAACTTGCCATATGCGGAAGACTTGAATAATCCTCACAATATTGATATAATGCACCAAGAAAGAAATGTGTGAGGCTGTTGTAAGCACCAACTGGGATATCGCAGGGAGTACTAAAGATAATAAAAAGGCCCGTCTGGACTGTGCTATGATATATAATCGGTCTTCCCTGGATATTGATGACTCTGGGAGGAAACCAAGGGCAAAGTACTAACTAACACGTCCACAAGTAAAAGAGATTTTACGTTGGATAAAAAATGAGATTAAATTTCTATATGGGTATGCCTCCAACATTCGGCACGCAGCCCGTGAAGAACAACGTAAGTTGAATGTAATGAAGACGCACGACTACAAAGTATTCATAGTGTCTGTTTCCAGCAGTGTGGTGTAGATACGTTGAAAAGGACATATGGAGAACATTGATAGAGATGAGCTTCTTTTATCGAGAGATTTGTGCTAAGGAAATAACAGTCTCAAGGATGCAGGAATTAGAGAAGAAAGTAGTTTTGTTGATCACCAAGCTCAAGAACCTGGATTTTTCAATGCCATGCAACATCTATTAGTAAATCTGTCGTACGAAGCCAAGGTTGAGGGGCCAGCGCCATTCAGGTGGATGTATGTTGTGGAACGCATAATGAAAAGTATAAAAGCCAAGGTGAAGAACAAAGCACATGTTGAAGGAAGTGTTGCTGAAGCTTGGCTGTACCAGGAGGTCTTGTACTTCACAAGTAAATACTTGTACCAAAAAGCAATGTAAACCCTCATGTGTCACGGTATAAGAAGTCTCGCCGCACAAATACTTCCAACATCTCCGTGTTTCGTGATCAAGTAGGATGTCGTTCTGTAGTCAAAATCACGATGCCCGAGTTGGAACAAGATGAAAAAAATCCGTTTACAGTTGTACGTGTACGGCAACATGAAAGAAATGGACATGTACATCGCATAAGTCCATTCTTGCCCTAATCATATTCATATATATTGAATTCATATCGAAATTTCTGATGTCTCAAATTATTGTTGAACTTTGTAGACAATTCATTGAAGAAGAGTGGACAAAAGAAGAGCAACCTTCTTTTGATGAAGTTGAAAACCTAAAGCGAAAGGGCCATGAAAATTTTCATCCAAATTTCCTTACATGGTTTCATTATGACGTAATTATCTTTCTCCTTTTACATGTACTAGTCGTATTTGTGATGTTTATTTAACCAATATCAAACCATCCGTGTAGTGTCAAAGGTACGCCAGCGTGCACAACAATATACGCCAAATGTCACGTGGATGCTGCCCTAGGGTTAAGGTTCATGGGTGTTATGATGCACATAGCTATCTTTTTCGATCTAGAGCCGCCAAGTCAGCTCGACCCAATGTAACTACGGTGAATAGCAGCGTCATGAGTTATGTCAAGGATCCGTTAGGTGGTCCAAATATAGAGTACTATGGAATCATCGAGGAGATAGTCAAAATTTCGTTCGAAGGCAATAATGTTCTCTCGCTCGTTCTCTTTCGCTGCACTTGGTTCCATCCAATCCGTGGGATGCGATGGACTCTAGAACTAGGCCTGGTTGAGATCGCCCATAAACAACTGTATAAAAGGAAAGACGTTTTCATTCCCTTTGAACAAGTCAAACTCATGTTTTAACCCCCGTATGCCCACTCCTTGTTCAAGAATTATTGGATTGTCCATAAATGTCTTCTGCCTGGTAGATTGTCAGACCTCACAGACGATGACTACGATACTCTCCCAAGTGTTCAACTGTTGCAAGAAGAAGATTTACCAAGAGAGTTGTAGGTGGATATTGGCGACGTGCTTGATAATATTTTGGGCGTCGTAAATCTATCAATCCCGGAGGACAACAAGAACGAGGTTGAGGAGGAGGAGTGGGAGGAGGAGGTGGAGGAAGAAGCAGAAGATTTTTTAGGTTCATATGCATTTTAGAATACTTGATTTATTTTTCCATCATGCACAATTCATTATTTACATTTTGAAATATCGTTTTGTGCTAATTCTAACAAAATAGTTTATTGTTAAATGCAGGATGGCTGGGGATTTGAAAAGGTTGGCTGGTAAGGCTAGAAAGATCTTTGGTAAGAAGAGTAAGCCTAGTGCACCCATTTACTACTTGTCGGATGAGAGGGAGGAAGAGTTGGCCGCCTCCGAGGAGGACGGGTTGCGCAGCGGCGGCCTTCATGGGTATGCGCAGATCCGACGAGCGGCCCCCTTCTCCTCCACGCGGCAGGGGCGACCCCTCTCCCTCTCCTTCGGCGGCAGCGCCATGCACCGGCGTCTTCCCCGCTCCCCTGCGCCACTGCATCTTGTGCGGCGGCGCTTTTCTCGCGTTACTCACGGTGTGCGGTGTGCAGCCAGAACTATGTGGTGAGTTTTCCCCCTTTTTTGGGTCTGCTGAATTGTGAAAGATCGGCAATTTGCTCTATTCAGTACTCGTGTTATTCTTATTTTTTTAAAGCTTTGTGTAGCTGCATTTGTAATTCTGTTCCTTTTGATTGTGTAAGAGCCATATGTGATACTGGTACTCTCTAGCTAGTTGCAAATTCCCGAGCATTGCATCTCCGTTTCTTGGTGATTGTTGGTTGTAACAGTAGTCAATGCACTGTGATTTGCTAAAGTGTATATATGTCCGCTGATCACCAAATGGAAACCTTGTTAATTGTTTCAACTAATATACATGCTCCATACAATTTAGTGATATACATGTCAACATGTACAATGATCCACGTGTATATACATGCTGCACTTCTTAATTTTGACACTGAAACTGGACATGATCTAAACACTATGGTTTGACCATTCTGAAACCATTCTGAATTTCTGTCTGTTTTCTTGCAGAATTGCCCATCAGAAGCTGCTCCAAAGGTGAAATTTTTAACTCAACGCACCACGCCTGTCTGATCAAAATCAGTTGGGGATTTTGCTGGGTTTATTGGAAATTTTTAACTCGCGCGCCATGCATGCGTCGTTTCTCATTTCCCTATGAGGGTATATACCCAAGTATTTCTCTGGTCTCTTTGTATTGATTTAGGAGATTCAGGTTAGGCTATTGATCCTAGATGGGAGAGATTGATGGATGCTTAAAAGATTAAACTCAGTTAAGTTGAAGACATGATTGGTTAAAAAAATTGAATTTTAGTTGGTTGAAAAAAATTAAAGTGCCTTCTTTCTTTCGGCGTCAAATTTTCTCTACCTGAAGTGTGATCTGCGTTGAAAGCCTTGCTGCTGCAATATATTGGTAATCTTCTTAGAATCTTATGAAATTCTAGCTGACTAGCTTCGCCAGAAATCATTATGATGTTCACAGTTTTTACCACTTCAGACATTTTCTCTCTCTTGCATTACTGAGATCATTTTCTATCTCTTGCATTACTAGGATCTCTTTTTAGATTAAAACTGCATTGAAGATTAACCTTTTATTCCATGGATGTGCTACTTTTGTTGGATGCACAGCACCTAATTGATGACAAATCATTTTCGTGTGCTAATTGGCAGGTCCCATCCCATACATCTTTAGCTTTGGGACATCATTCATGGCCGTCTTCAGTTTCGTGGAACTATCATGCAGAAAAATGAAAATCAAAACCTCTCTTCCCAATTGAGGGTATATACCCAAGTAATTATCGTACCCAGTGAAATTCACGTTGCACTATTCAAAACGTATCTAGTAATTCACCAAGTATAGCAGCTTCCTCCTCAATTTCTTTGGTGATGTTTCACTTTCCTTCAGGTGCTTGGTGATGGCTGATGAAATTGAAGACGGGAAAGGCCTCTATTCTTGTACTAGCATACATTGTCAATAATAAATCTAGAGATTGTTGATGGCTGCACAAGAGCATCCATGAGTTTGTCCAGTTTTTTAGTGGATCCCCTTTTCTAATTTTTTTTAAGTCTAGGACTTGAAAAGAGAAATATGTATTTGGGTTGAGCACATATACTCTCTGATATTCTAAGTATGTACACTCAAACAGATGTTACATATTTATTTATGTTTACATGATAAATGAATGTAAATAAATGCGATTTGGAAAGGTGTACACCTGTTAACAATATCTTGTCAAGAAAATGTGTATATACTCCTGTGTCAGTTTATACATATACACGTTTCAATAAAAGTGTATATTGAAACAGAAAAAATGTCCATAAAGGGTTTTGTTACTGATTTCATATATACTGATTTCACTGCTACGTTCAATTTTTTTTTTCAAAAACAAAACCAGGGACTTGTTTAAACGTATACACGAAAGTATCTGTGTATACATGAGTATATGTATACATTATAATGGAAATATATGAAAAAAATTATACACGTTAGTAACATTATCTTTTTAATCACAATCATGTTTAAATAAAGAATTAAATGCTGATTATTCACTGCACTCAAAATTCAAACAGCGCGAACGTTTTACTAATGTTATCGGGTATAAAGCTATTCACCCGTTAATCTACTTGATGTTTTGAATATTAGAAAATAGATGGCAGATTGCAATGGAGCCTAGGCTCCATGGAGCCTATATATGAAGACTAGAATACTCCTAGGAGTATTATAACTAAAATACTTCTATATTTAAAACATGACACCAGTCCCCTCCCCATCCCAATTCCCACGCGCTTGCATGGACACGTACTCTCCCCTAATTCCTTTGCATGCCATGAATGTGTGGCATTTTTTTTTCCTCGTATCTTTATACTGGAAGTGCCGATCGACAAACCGTTTGCGCCATCGTGTTCCTAACATTTTTTCCAACAAAACTAGACCGAACTCACTTTTTAAAATTTTCTTGACTACAACAATGAACAAATATTTACTACTTTGTGTTCAATACTTTACCACTTCTTTTTATACAGTACGTGTGCAATACTTCGCTGTACAATACTCCTTTTACTTTACCTGTATAGATGTTGTGTTTCATAAGTAGTAGTAAATTGTTTCTTACGATATAGTAAAGCAAAGTTTTACTACTAGCTAGTGTTCTCTGTGTTCAATACTTTGAATAATGCTTTACTACAATTGTGAACAAAGCTTTACTACTATATGTTCAATACTTTACCACTAGCCAGTGTACAGTACTCCGTTTGTACAATAAGTGCACAATACTCCGCTCGTACAGTACTCTCTTCCTACTTTATCTGTACAGGCGTTGTAGCAAAGTATTTCATTGTACAATACTTTACAACATCACATATCAACACTAGTAAAAATATTTTTATGAGCTATATTCTCTGTCGTAGTAAAGTATAGCATGAAAATAATAAAGTACAACTCGTTGGTGTAGTAAAATATTGTTAACAATTTTTAGGATGGCAAGTGGAGTCTTGCTTTGTTTGAAAAAATATCTGTAACACATTGGTGCAAATCGTTTTTAAAATTTTTGCTTTACTACAATCATGAACAGAGCTTTACCACTCTGCGTGAAATAGTTTACTACTAGCTAGTGTACAGTATGCCACTGTATAGTACGTGCACAGTACTCAGCATGTGTAGTATTTTTACTAATTTACCTACAGTCATGAATAAAGCTATACTTTACTACTAGCTAGTGTACAGTACCCTACAGTATAATACATGCACAATACTCAACATGTATAGTATTTTTGCCAATTTACCTACAGTCATGAATAAAAATTTACTACTATGTATGTAATACTTTATTACTAGCTAGTGTACAATACACCACTATTTTTACAGTACTTCGCCTGTATAGTACTTTTACTACTTTAACTACAATCATGAACAGAGCTTTTCTACTCTTTTGTGCAATGCATTACTACAAGCTAGTGTACAGTACGCCGCTATGTACAATACTTCGGCTGCATAGTATTTTTTACAACTTTACCTACAATCGTGAACAGAGCTTTACTACTCTGTGTGCATTACTTTACTACTAGCTAGCGCATACTACGTCGTTGTACAGTACGTGTACAGTACTCCGTCTGTATAGTACTTTTACTACTTTTACCTATACATATGTTGCAGTAAAGTGCCACGTACGAAATAGTAAAGTGATGCTTATGATTCTAGTAAAGCAAAATATTATATAGAGAGATCGATCTAGATTTGTTCATAAAAATGTCAGGAATATAATAGTGGAAACGGTTTTTGAATTCAATGTTTCAAAAAAAATATATGGTTGAAAAAGAAAGGGAAAACTACGTAAGTTATGGTGGGCTAAATGTCTGACGTAAGCATGTATGCAACGTTTCTGTGGTGGGGGAAAGGGAAGATCGGATGATGGAAAAAGTGGTTGTATTATAGTTATAATACTCCTAGGAGTAACCTATACATCCACTTTTTTCCACCGTCCGATCTTCCCCTTCCACTCCCACTAAAACCCAAACACCCCACCCGTCTGTTCTCCCCTATCCGTTCACACCTCATCCCCTATAGCTAGTAGTTTCCCCAGCGCGCCAGCGACGGGCAGCAGGGCGACGCACGAGGCCGCGGCGGCGACTAGCGGTGGGAGCCAGCGACAGGTGGCGAGGACGGGCAGACGAGCAGCGGGCGCCGCGGCTACGGGCGGCGGGAGCGGAGCGGGCCACAGAAGCCGACGACGACGAGCTTTACTAGTCGCTGGTCCTCTCTCCGATATCGCTGCCCACATATGCATTCAACGACGAGCTTTACTAGCTACGGCTCCATATTGAGCTTCAATAGTACGTAGAGCTTCATGGCCCTTTGCCTCTCCTCCTGTTCAACGGTTGGGACATTTGGATCTGCTTTGAGAAATGAAATTGCAGCTGGCGATGAACCATGCGAGGTTCGTGCTTCTTTGCTATTCCAATCAATTGAACTTTTCTAATTGCTGTGTGGTACTTTACTGTTCAATAAGTTAGACTATGCTAATTGCCCTTTTGGTCCTTTACCGAAAATGTTGAACATGTTGTTAATTATTTACTGTTTAATATGTGGCTGACCTTTACTACTAGTTTCAGTTTTTTTTTACCTTACTACATGTTGCATTTGTCTTTACTGTTTGTGATATGGATGTTTGTTGTTTGCTATCGATCTAGCCATCTATTTCATGTTTACCGTTAAAGGTTTGTATTTAAAATGGTCACATAATTTTTAATAGATCTTTACTTTTGTAGAAAATATATGTTTACTTATTTAACATTTGATAGGCATTGTGTCTTGGTACCTTGCGAAGGGATATTCACTTCAAAGGAAGGGACTTATGAATTTTACAATACATACACTAAGAAGATTGGATTTTGAATTAGGCTTGATAGGGGGTACACTTCAAAGAAAAAGAGGAAGAGACAATGAAAACTTTCCTATGCTCAAGTTGAGGTGTCTGTGTAACGAAGAATAAAGGTAAACGAAAGCACAACCGAGTGAGCAGGCGCAACAATTACTTAGCTTTCATGAGAGTTGACCTGAATTCAAATGATCTATGTGAGGTCAAACACCACCACTCTTTCCACTTGTGTTCCCAATTTTTTTTTGTGTGACTTGAAAAAACTTGCTTTGTCGGGAGATGAGAATAGAGTGTGGTTATGATCAACCTCAAGGAACGCCAATACAGTTGTGGACTATATGGGCCCCGGGTATTCTTTAGAAGGCCCATAAGGGAGCAGATGGGGGGCGATCCAAGTCGGCCGATTAAGGATAGAGACCACTCGGGTCACACGCGCCTTGGGCTCCAAGGAAGTTCCCGAGGATATGATCTATCTCCATGTAATTAGAAGATCAACACATGCATGACATGTAACGGCATAACAAGATTAGGTACCGTGTATCACGTGCTACCTTGTAACTCTATCCCCCACACTATATAAAGGGAGAGGGTAGAGGCCACAGGCATAATAAGGAATAACCTCATAGAGCATACGCTGTAATCACCTTGGTCATCTTGCATCCCGCATCTTGATCAAATATAATCCCAGAGCACAGGAAGTAGGGTATTACCTCGGTGCTGAGGGCCCGAACCTGTATAACCCGGTCTTGTGCTACCATTTAGCTTAGTTCTTGATTAGCGTCCCCTCGTACAAATTCATTGCCGACAGTAACCCCCAGTTAACCATCAGTCGACAGTTGGCGCACCAGGTAGGGGGCAGCATCAAGATCATCTCTCAAGCTAGATGGTTTTTTTAAGATCGCCGCACGTCGCCATGATGCAGGGGCAGTCCCTTTGTTTTGGCACCCTGGACTTCATCGCCGACGGTGTTGGCAATCTTCATCTCTCTTCTCCTGGAGAGATCTCTTCGCAAGAAGGTGCGCACAATCAATGTGACCCATTGCCCTTTGGCTTGGAGAATTTAGCAAGTACCTTCAGCGGATTGACCCACTCGCTGTTCGCCTTCGCACCTCGCTTCGAGAAAGACGAAAAAGGACTCGGCGGGTTCGACAGCATAGGCGTGGATTCTATTCCGTCCAGCAACAATTCAATGCCTTCGGCTGAATTTCCCTCCGAACTTGAGAACCCCGCTGCAACCTCCGCACGGATTTCCTCTGAGATTTGGACAGGAGATAACCAGTCGACGAGTGCATCAGATCCAGTCGGATTAATCCGACCCGATCCATCTATGTTCGTGTGTGTCATCAATACTGGCCAACCCATTGGACAGTGCGAACAAGTCAGCATCTCCGTTTCTTACTCCGAGTCTGATGAGAGCGCTGAGGTCCGTAATTACCGAGAGGTTTTCATTCTCGGCGCGGATGATCATCACTCTGCTTCTCCCTTGTCGGGTACGAAGAGACCGCCACTGGCGCTGCGGACCCGGACTCGTGACGAGAGGAGGACCGAGATCGCATACGACACCTTCGCGCCCGCGGCCGCGACGTCCAGAACGAGCTTCGCGCGGTGAAGCTAAGGGACCAAGACGTCTACACGACTCCGCAGGCAAACATCGTCTCTTCGAAGACTCTTCTTGAGACTATCGCACCGCAACTTCCAGAAGACAGCCCGTTTACCCAGACCCTCGCTCGAGCGACGGCCATGATGGAGATGGCTGCCATTCAACAAAACGAGGTGCGTCCCGCTCCGACCGCTTCGACACGCAGTCGTTCTACGCGCAATCGAAACAGGGCTCGCGCCAATGCGGTCGGCGATTCCCGCCAGTCGCCTGCCCATGATCTTCGTCAAGACATAGAAGCCAAACGGCGGGAACGCACTGACGACGAGCGAAACTCTCGTAGCCATCACAGCCGGCTTGTTGATGATCAGGCCGAGAGCACCGCCAGCCGGCATGACCACCGTCAAGAGCGTCGTCAAGACCCGCGGCGGGAGCATCGTAGCAGATCCCCAAGGCGGAGGCGGCCACGACCATTGTAGGGGATTCGGGCCTTTACCCCGGATCTTCGCTGAGTGGTTTGGCCGGATGGTTTTAACCTCAAAGACATCGACAAGTCCGATGGCGAAAAGGATCCAAAGAACTGACTGCAGGTTTACGCCTTAGCAGTCAGCGCGGCAGGAGATGATCAGAACGTCAAGGCAAACTACTTGCCAGTCGCTTTGACCCCAACTGCCTAGATCTGGCTAACGAGACTCCCGGAGAACACGATCGAGTCTTGGGACGACCTCCAAGAGCAGTTCATCACAAATTTCCAAGGGACCTACGAAAGGCCCGCGGAAAGATAGGAGATTGGATAGTTACACCGGCGCAAGAACGAGACTCTTCGTGAGTTCATCAAACGCTTCACCAAGAAGAAGAATGAGATCCGGGATGTTTCGGAGCAAATGGTCATTGATGCCTTCTTCACCGAATGCAAATCCAAGGAGTTAATCAAACAGATGACCCGGGAACCCCCGCGTAATCTCAAGGCCATGTTCACTATGGCGGACCAGGAGGCCAAAGCCAAGGAGGCCATCATGAACCATCGTGGTGGTAACGACAGAGGCCCCAAGAAGAAGTCTAATGACGAGCAGGACAAGCCCAAAGATAAGAAGCGGAAGGGGGACGAGATGGTCGCTAACATGGAGCGCAATCGGCCAAAGCCCCCCAACGACAACGACTACAACAAATTCATGGACTAGGTATGTCCCTTTCACCCACGAGGAAAGCACTCTGCCAAAGACTGCCTTATCCTGCAGAAATTTGCCGAGAACTCGAAGCAATCGGCGGCTAAGGGCGGTCAAGGCAAGAAACCCAATGGAGATTACCAGGACGCTGAGCGCGAGATCAGCTACATATTTGGGGGTTCTGATGCGTACGAGTCCAAGCGAAAGAAAAATCTTACCACTCGGGAGATCAATGCTATCATGCCCGCGACGCCAAAATACTTGCGCTGGACCGAAGTGCCCATCACCTTCGACCGATCGGACCACCCGGAATGGATAGCCTTCCTCGGGAGGTACCCACTGGTGCTGGATCCGGTCGTAAGAGGAAGTAAATTGAAGAGGGTCCAGGTCGATGGCGGTAGCGGGATTAATGTCCTTTTTATCAAGACCCTGGACCAGATGAACATTCCTCGTTCGGAGCTACGGCAGGGATAATCTCCTTTCGACAGGGTAATCCCCTGGACGTCC
>SPJY01037139.1:1594106-1617123 GCA_005191435.1 Raddia distichophylla | reverse complement strand
TATGGGTTATAAAAACATTTAGCCATTTCTAAATCTTTCCTTTTATTCTAGCTTTTGTAGTTTGCTCAAAATATCCTAGAACCATAATTTCATTATAAAGGCCCATAAAAAATTTAGGCGTCAAAGATAAATAGGTTTCGCTAAAAATTAATTAGAATATTGAGAATGGTGAAAGAATTTTTATTGCATGAGTTATAAAAATATTTAGTCATTTTTAAACCTTTCTTTTACTCTAGCTTTTGTAGTTAGCTTACAAAATCCTAGAAAGCCAAACAATTATAGGATTGAACCGTAATTTCATCCTAGGGTTCCATGAAAAAATTGAATATTTCAAAAAACATAATAAATAATTATTAAATAACAAAACGCATTATAAATAATTAATAAATAATGGGAATTTCACTAGAAAAGAAATAAGAATAATTGGAATGGACAAAGAATTTTTATTGTATGGGTTATAAAAATATTTAGACATTTCTAAATCTTTTCTTTTATTTAAGCCTTTTTCGTTAGCTAAAATGATTTCTAGAGCCATAGTTTCATGATGCAGGCCCATACAAAAAATTAGGTGTGAAAGATAAGTAGATTTCGCTAAAAATGAATTAAGAATAATGGGAATGGCAAAAGAATTTTTATTCATTGATTTATAAAAATATTTATTCATTTTTAAATCTTTCCTTTTATTCTAGCTTTAGTAGTTAGCTTAGAAAATCCTAGAAAGCATAGCCATTATAGGATTGAACATTTGAACCGTGATTTCATCCTAGGGTTCCATGGAGAAAGTTGAATATTAGAAAAAAATAATAAATAATTAATAAATAATGGGAATAAAGGGTACAAAAAAGATGCGCAGGTTGAATACAATTCTACAAACAAATAACTTGTTGTTTGGGGATAAACCTCTCTATGCCTTTTGTTCACTGCTGAAAATTGAAGCAGAGCATAATAGAGCATCATAGAGTGCACCGCACCAGGGGCACGGTTGCCTTCCTAGTAATAGATAAATCCCTGAATCCTATTTTCTCGACTTTGACACCCGTCCCTATGTAGCACAGATAGTGTATTCTAAATTTGCATGGCTTGTGTGCTACATTGGTGTGAACTTTAAGATTTTTTTTTTTTGGTTGATGTTTGCATGATCGAGTTACGATAATTATGGACTCACTATTTTTTCCTGTTTCCGCTCGTATTTGTCTTTACTGTTACCTACTCATGACCTATTAATCATAATTCAGTGAATGGACCAATAAATCGGCAACCAATTGGTATTGGAGGTATTCCCACTACAAATATTAAAGTGGTAGGCTACAATAAACATTCTATTATAATATTTTCCTTTGTGTTTTTTTGCAACAGAACTTTAACAATTTGCATTTTCAGGAACCAACGACCATACCACCCATGGTTTCAGCACCTGCTTTCTCACATATATCATCCATTTCAAATGTCGCTTCACAAGCAGTATCAAATGTTGTAAATGTTGCAAATGACAGTGTGCAGGAACATAAGCCTTTAGTAAACCCTATCCAACAAACTGTTCGACCTGGTGGTCCAGCAAATGTCAGCATCCTCAACACTCTGTCACAGCATCGGCAAATGATGAACTCAACATCTTTAGCAGGAGCTACCTCGATGGGTCTATCCAATATTGGGGCAACACCTATACAAGTCCACATGTCAAACATGATATCTAGTGGCATGACATCAACTCCATCGGTCATCTCTACTATGTCTGGGACAGGACAACCTATTGGTACTCAGCAAATGGTACAAAGCACAGCTCTTGGTTCTTTTGGATCAAACACTTCTACTGTATCTGGCAATTCAAATATTGCTGTATCATCGTCGTTGGCCAATATCCAAAGCAACATGGGTATGGGTCAATCAGCGCCTCCTGTGCCACAAGGTCTGATGGCTGGTTCACAATTGGGACAAGGTGGAATTGGTACTAACCAAAACATGATAAGTGGTCTTGGGGCTACAGCTATCACTTCTGCACCTGCAATGATGCCAACACCAGGGATGGCCCAGCAGGCAGGAGTAAATTCTCTTGGTGTGACTAACAATTCTGCCATGAATATGCCTATTGGGCAGCATCCTAATGCGCAGCAACAGCAGCAGTCCAAGTATGTAAAAATTTGGGAGGTAATGATTTCAGCTTGTGCCTATCTGTTTAGCAATTGTACTAACTCCACACCCTAGTAGCCTTGTAGTACGTTCTAAGCGGTTAGTGTTAGTGCATTGTAGTGTTAATGCATCATGCATGTTTGATAGCAGACTTGAAATTAGTTTAGCAATTTGGAAATAAGTATTTGTAACCACCTTATGAATTACAAAAAGCGCATAGGTAAACAATTAAGTTCAAAATATAACTATTGTTGGAAAGGTCCTTTTATTCCGTTAGTTAAGTACACTGACTGCCTTTTGTCCCTGAAATCCAAAATCAGGTAATGTGGTTCCTTATATGCGAAAACCATTCACTATGGTCCTTTAACAAGTCAACAATGGTTTCAAGTTATGTGGAACAAACATTAAGCACCATAATTTTTTTTTCACAAAATGTTCTTTGTGAAACCCAAACTGATTCGCATATTTCATTCTCATAATGTTTTGAGCTCATAGAAAGTTTCCCATATAATTATTAATTTACTATCATTCTTGGTAGTCTGATAATAGGAGAAAACACTACAAAATTTTAGATAATTTATTAAAATATGGGGTAATTTGTATAATCTCAAATAATTATGAGAAACTCAATATACAATTTTTTATTTTCTGGAAAAAATTTATCGAAAAACTAGGATGCTACATGTGCCACATCACCCCAAACTGTCTTTGACTAATCAAGGAACATGTGAGAGACCACGATTACCTTCCATTGGATTTCAGACTAAAACCAGTCAAGACATCCATAGTCGAGGGACCAAATAAGGATACCTCATCTCCCCTATCAGCCGACCCATATCCTCTCAATGGTGTTCATCCTTGTCGTGAACTTTGGTTCATGATAATTGTTACTTGTATTAGCGTCAATGCGTGCTGTATTTTATATTGGTAGCATGTCATCTGATGTGTTTGCGTCTATGTGGTAGAGTTTCAATAAATTTTCTTTTATTTATATTTCAGGGAACTTTGTCTGGGCAGAGGCAAGGACAGCCTGTATTTATTTGTAAACTTGAAGTAAGTTTTTCTTTGTATCATTGAACTTGCTCGCTCCATGTTTACGGTGACAAAATTATTGTGCTCTATTGATCTGTAAGCAGTCTGGAAGAAAAACAGATTTTAGTCTCCACAGAAAAGCCAAACCCCAATAGGCCAATACCCCAAACTGGGCCATTTGTCACCCAGTTTGTTATTTGATCTGTTCACTGATTGCATGGAATGGTTCATTAGTGTGTATGTTTTTGCAATTTGATCATTCATCATGAAAAATATTAGCTCACCAGAATCTTCTCTGTTTTAGTCGTTGTCTACTTGAACCCATTGAATACACATTACTTTGGAAGAAGGCAATATTGGAATTCAATCCAGGAATTTGTGCAGTCATGATTTCTGAACCTAAAATTTAAGTTCCCCAGAACATGGAACAGAAGCAGCAGTTTGTTCTGCCAATGCTTGTTGTTTTCACAGTTTCAGTGTCTAGCTTTGGAGCTGGAATTCTATTTTTAGACCTTCGAATTGATGTTTGGCTCAATTGTATTTACTTTTGTTCTGCAACTTGCTATAATTGTAGCTGTTTACACTATTACCATATTTACTTCTGCAAAACATATTAAAATTTTAATCTCTCTCACCTTAGCATATGTTTCACAGGGTTATAGGAGTGGAACAGCATCTGATACGTAAGTATTGAATTGTTGCAATAATTCCTATGTTTCTTTGGATCAGTCATGTGAAAATATAATGCTAGCGTTTCTTGTAATGATTGAGATTAGCAAGTTTTGTAGTATGTTGTCAGTGTCTTAAAAGGAATTGTTTAGTACAATTGTACAAATATTGATTTGTTAGTGGATACCATGGCAGTAACATCTACCCTTTTAAAAATTATTCTCATCAGTCATCATACTATTGTTCTAGTTGTAAATACACTAGATGCTTGCTTTGGCGTTTTCCTAGAATATATCTGCATTTTACTTTAAATCTACTGCAGGGGCTTCAAAGATTAGTTTTAAACTAACCAGTCGCACTCTGTCGACATTTTCTAATTAGTTCTCTTTTGAAGAATCATTGGAGCATTTGCAAAATACTCGTGGCACCTTGGTATTGACAATTGTCTCTTGCAAAAATTAGTTATACCTTTTCATGTGGAGGCAGGGATATTAATCTTGTTGATACTTGATGGAAATACATTATAATATGGACAATGGATATAATGTCATATTTTTTATCTGTACTATTGGAGTTTTCAGACTTTAGATGCATCAACATTGAATTTGCTCCAGAATTTAATCTTAACAAGCTAGTTAGGTGGTACCTCGAAACAAACCTTGCGAATACTGCCAGCTTGGGAAAGAAAAACTTTGCAAATACTGCCAGCTTGGCAAATAAATTTCTAGTTATCTTACTTTTTTGGGGGCAAACTTTGAAGACTGGTAAAAACCCTCTTAAATGTGAATACTTTCCCCCTAAGATGGTGTTTTCTTATTTCTAAAAATTGTACCTTTTTTCTACATAGAAAAACTGAACTTTGTACGTTCTGTATTCAGACTTGCAGCAGACTGGCCAGAAACAATGCAGATTGTACGCCTCATAGCTCAGGAGCATATGAACAATAAGTTCGTCTCTCAACTAACCTATTCTTTTCCTTGTTATATAAAACTGTTCATTTTTATACTATCCAATTATGTGCTGCACATAGTATATTTCCTGCTCATCGTTTGTTTGTTCATTTCATTCTACAGACAGTATGTTGGCAAGGCAGACTTTTTAGTATTTCGAACATTAAATCAGCATGGGTTCCTTGGACAACTACAAGAAAAGAAATTGGTCAGTGGCTCAGTGAATGTTTTAACCTGTTGTGATTTCTATGATCTGGGTCTGAAGTCTGAACTGCTTATCACGAAGCATCATATTGTACAGTTACATATTTTAATGTATGAATGGTCTTCTGTTTCAGTGTGCAGTGATTCAGTTACCTTCACAAACTTTGCTGCTGTCTGTGTCTGACAAAGCTGGCCGGCTCATTGGAATGTTGTTTCCTGGGGTATGTTGATTCCATGATATAAATGGAGATTGACATCTAGTTTGAACTTAAACCATTGACCTTCTCTATTTTCATCTGGATCAACACAATTTTGTGCTGTAGCTAAAACATGCCTTTTCACCCAGGATATGGTGGTATTCAAACCACAGGTCTCAACTCAGCAGCCACCAATGCAACAGCAGCAGCAGCAGCTACAACAGCAGCATCAACTGCAACAGCAGCAGCAACTACAGCAACAGCACATGCAGATGCAGATGCAGCCTCAGGGCCTCCCACTTCAGCAGCAGCAACCGCAAGGCCACCCGCTTCAGCAGCAGCAGCAGCAGCAGCTGCAGCAACCGCAAGGCCACCAGCTTCAGCAGATGCAGCTGCAGCAACAGCAACAACAGATACAGCAAATGCAACAACATCAGCAAATGCAGCCGCAGCAGCCCCAACAGATTCAGCAGCAGCCACAAATGGTGGGAGCAGCGGGGATGGGGCAGCAATTCATGCAGGGGCATGGCCGGGCAGTGCAGATGATGCAAGGGAAGATTGCACCTCAGGGACCTGGTAGCATGCCTGGGGGAGGCTACCTATCTTGAAATGCCACCTTGTGCAAATAGGGCATCAGGTGAATAAGCAAAATGCCCAAACCTAGTGACTCCAAGTGCGTCGATGAAGACGTTGGCCCTTGGAGACAGTTAAATTTTCGTCGTGGTGTGGGATACAGAGCTAGTAGATTTGGTTTTCAGTGGTTAGTGATTGACGAACATATGCAGTGTTTGTATCGGTGCCTACTGTATGCTGGTTAGTGATTGACGCATTTATGCAGTGTTATGCAGTGTTTGTCACGGTGCCTACTGCCTTATGTTTAGCTGTAGAAACCACAACAATGGCTATGGAAACGAAAGAAAAAGAGAGATAATTCTAGATGCTAGATGCAAAATTATAAATTGAGTGGCTTCCTTCATTCCTTGTTGCTTTATGTTAATGGATTAGTTAGATGCATGTCATTGCAAACTACCCAATTTTAAAACATGCCATTACATAGTTAGAAGCCTGACAAGTTTGACCGCTGAGTGTAGAATTTTTTAAAAAATACCATACGAATTCTTTTGAAAATATTGTTGTCCTTTCTTTTTCCTACAGCATCTTCCTCCAACTCTACCCATGGTTACTTACCGTCCTCGAC
This sequence comes from Raddia distichophylla, assembly GCA_005191435.1. NCBI lineage: Eukaryota > Viridiplantae > Streptophyta > Magnoliopsida > Poales > Poaceae > Raddia > Raddia distichophylla. Next base: position 1,610,746 of record SPJY01037139.1, on the reverse strand, counting down.
GTTGTGGGCTACCATGCTCGTGGCGTGAGTCGTCATTCCATTGCAGAGGTCATGGTCATCTAGGATAACACTCTCCTTCGAGCTCCCTCCTTTCCTAACATAGGAGGACCCCTCCACCCTCAGCTAGGCTGTTTGACTCCTCCGATGTAGATGCCAAGATCTAGATCTGAACTCGAACAGTTAGGTATTGGCCTAACCCAACAGTTGGATGAAAGTTGGGTCAGATCCTTGGTTCCTAATGGACTGGGTTCGAGTCGATCCATGCCTTCACCCAAACAGAGTCCATAACAAGTCAAAAGATAATTTTGAGAGCTTTTTACTGAGCAGATGTTGACGTGGATGATTTTGCTTACATGAACGTTGAGCTGATGACCACGTTGATGCTAACATCGTATGCTTGTCTCTTTGATCTTTCCCATCGGGACCCGCAAAATGAAGTCGGATCCCTTCCGTACTTTATATGTACTAGTCTCCGTATTAGTAACTAGTTCACATAGATTTTAGAACTTGAATCATAACTATCATCATTAAGTTCATTTATTACATCACAATGCACCCATAAGATGCTGAATTAAAGTACAATATTCTACTCCCTCCGTCCACAAATGATATACGTTTAAGAAAAATCACAAAGACCAAGAAAAGCAATTAAAGGATCAACTACCCATTTAATCTTAGGAATATTGCTGCGAAAGTAATGCCATCATTTACTCCTTCTAGCCTCTCACCACAAAAGTTGTGCCCTCCCATCAATCCAAGGACTGCATGCTTGTAGCAGGCCCACAGCAGTCATAACTCCCACCTCGAAAACAACCTCATGCAATTAAAACCAGGCCAATATGTAGATCTTTTCTGGACAAACCAAAAAAGCTTATATGAAGATCATTTGTGGACGAAGGGAGTAACATATAGGCCTTACAACAGCGGAAGCATTAAACAAGCAGCGAAAGTCTTGAGGTACATTCATTAAATCCAAATAGAAATCTAGAACCATCCCATAGTCAAGGTTGTTGTAGCGATCCTACGCATCTAGGAAATCGCCATCCTAAACATTATCTGCAACGTCTTCATTTTTAGGTTCACCACCATTCGGTTAACAAAAATTGCGAGTCCAGACCTGCTTGTTGGATTGAGTAGCCCCATGATTGAGCATGAGGGTGAGTACATACAAAACACTCGCAAATCAAATGACAAATGTATGATAAGAGTTAATCAAAAGGGAACGGCAAGGTTTTATTTTGCGTAAAGCCAATTCTGCAATAGTTTATCTAGACATTTGAAAAGGTAGTTAGAAAGAGAGGAATTAAATCAAATCATTTCGATAAAAATTGTCCAACTCTGGCTCCCCACAAGTATTGGCCCAGACAAGGCTATCTCATAGTACAAACCATGGTTTCAACAAAAGAACTTTGTCATGGCTAAAACACCGCGACTTCCAGTTTTCACTTTAAAACCTTTAGAAGAGAGGAGGAAAACTACATTATGCCAACGCCACCGCCGTCTGCCCTTAATCATGGGCACGACTATCTAGATAGTTTTACACTCTGTAGAGGTGCACGCTTTACCCATGCAATGCATTTCTCTCCATCGGAGAGCACCGCAACAAGGCCTTTTTCAATCTAGCTCTTAGTTTGGTATCCTTTCTAAGGATTCTACCGCAGTGCATAATAAATCTCTCATTGGTTGAAGCCCCCACGTGAGCCTATAGGTTGACATCCGGATCTTCTGCACTTACTCCACCACGCGGGATGCACCTACTCCACATGGCTATCTAGATAATTTTTCACTCTACAGAGGTGCACACTTTACCCATGCAAAGCATTGCTCTCCATTGGAGAGCAACACAAAAGGCGTTTTTCAATCTTACTCTTAGTTTGGTATTCTCTCTAAGGATTCCACCGCAGCGTAGAATAAACCTCTCGTTGGTTGAAGCCCCCACGTGAGCCTATAGGATGACATCCGGATCTTCTGCACCTACTCCACCACATGGAATGTCCAAACTAAGACATTAAAAGGTACTCAGCCAGTGCTGTCCTATTTTAGCACACATGGTCGCACTGTTGTACATAGTATTGACAACCACCTACCTCAAGTCAAGTTTTCAAAAGTATTCTTGAAACACACCGTTATATTAATCGTATATTATTTCATACATGGACTCATTTGCGGTATTAAACCACAACTATCACACAAATGACAAGAAAAAAATTCCGAGTAATAAAAATTTTTATTCAACAGCCGCCTAGCTTATAAGTATCCTTCTTTACAAGCATCATCATAAACACACGCTACAGAAAATAATTATACAGGTATATTATAATTTTCTTTCTTCTTTTCTCTTCTCATCATATTTTCCTATCTATTATTCCGGGTTCGCAGTCCTGTCCAAACAGTCGTCGTGCCATCACCAGATTCCGCCCGTATTCCCGTCTTCCTGGACAACACCAGCACACCAAATAAGTCACGATATTATAATTTGATCAAATCCAGCAACATTAATTAAACCAAATAAAAGTGAATGCTCATTGAAGAAGTTGTAGGCCGTCAGCGTTTCAGTAGCAAGGTGATCATGGGACACCAGGCCATCCGAGGCCAGCCGGTCTCCCTCACAGCTACCTTATCATCATCCAGCAAATAATACCCACCTGATATACCAAACAACCATCCCAGATTAATGGCAGCAGTACCAACATATGCCCAGTATTAAGAGAAGAGCATAGGGAAATGTAACATAGCAGCAGCCTATTTAAAAGCACCACCCACAGCCATATAGAACAAAACCAAACAGCAGCCAGTAGAGCAGCAAACAGCCAAGTAAGGAGCAGCATGCACAGCCACATAAGGGCAGCCATAGAAGACCCATGCTCCCCACATACCAGCCAACTTGCCCACAGGTTTCCACAGCAGGAAACTACCCTAAAGGGACTATATAACCAGCCGTTGGAAGCCTCTAGTTAACTTCTTCAGAACTACACAGATGATGCAAGGTAAGTATATCCACAACAAAGGTAGAAGGTAGAGTAAGGAGGGAGCTGAAAGGGACAAGGAGGAGGGCTCTTACTGCTGCCCAAAGCCACCAGGCCGCAAGAGGAAGAGGAAGAGGTGATCCAAGCAGTCAAGTGGAACGGCAAGGAGGAGCAGGAGCTAGGAGGCTGCACACCCCCCATTTCTAGACATCCCCAAAACAGTAAGCCATTTCTAACCAGCTAGAGGAATAAATCCACCTCCTAGCCATTCCATCTTCAAGTTATCAAAGGCACAAAAGAATAGCATTGTGTCCAGCTATAAAAACTCACATGCAACACCAAATCAAGCCACCTCCAGCTATGAAATATGCATGCATGATCAGATCAAGCCTCATCTAACAGTAAAACCTGCATGCAGCACCGATCCACACATGCACATTCACTGCATTGCATTTTGGAGACCAACAATAGGAAATGTAGCATGGCAGGATTTCCTAGTAGCCATATTAACTAGCCACCAAGTTCACATGCACATGCAAATTTTTGTTGATGTATAAACCCAACTAGGAACCCTAGCTAAGAGCTTAGACAAGGATGCTTGGCGCTTGCCGTCGGGAGCTCCTAGAAAGCTACTCCAGCTCCTTGGTGCCATTTCGATTTCTAGAGCTGCAACTGAGGCCATCCAGCCCTTACATTCTAGCTAAGCTAAAGCCCCCATATCGGCCCCTAGGTTTGGTTTAATAGCAAGTGTGTACAGCCAAAAAGAAGCATATCATCTATAATCCATAGGAACCTTCTGAACATCCCAAGCACATTGCAAATCAAGCCAAGCAGCCAAGAAAGCAATAACCATCACAACCTCCACAGGCTAAAACCAAGCCTCTTTTGCACATGCATGTCGCTTGGCACATTCAGCACATCGGCTAGCAGCAATTTCACACATCTCCATCTAGCCTAATCACCCTAATAACTCACAGAGAATATAAAAGCCCTAAATAAATTGTCCCATATCAGTTCATATCAGGAAGTGCAGCCCATACCAAATCAGTGAGCAGCCCAACCATTGAATCTCCCAAATCATTGCATTTCTAATGTTCGTAAAACAATTGGAACAGCATGCAAAGTAAATTAATTTTTCCTCCTCGGATTAGGGTTGAAAGCAGTAGAGGATTTGGGGGAAGTAAAGAAACTAGGGATTAGAGAGAAGAGAGGCAGTAGAGAATAGCCTGGGGGTAGGTAGCTGCCGAGAGGGAGCCGAGGCTCACAGGCGTGGGCAATGCCGAGCAGCCTTGGGGCCCGCCGCCGCCGCCGAGACTGCCACCACCGCTGTCCTCGTCCAGGCGCGCGCGAGAGGGGAGGAGGAGCTGTTGGCTCGGGCGCGGCAAGGAGGAGGAGTAAACGGAGCTCGCCGGAGGGGAGCCGGCCGGGCCTCCGCCGGCTAGGAGAACCACCGCCCCCACACAGCTGCCGCCTCTGCCTTTAGCCTCGGCGGTCGGGAAAGAAGAAGAGAAGGGGGAGCAGGGCGCCAGGTGGGAACCAAGGGAGGAGCCGCCAGGGGGAAGGGGCCGGCCAAGCCGGAAGCGGGGGCGGTCCAACGCCCGTCGGACCGCTGCTCCGCCCCCACACAGCTGCCGCCTCTGCCTTTAGCCTCAGCGGTCGGGAAAGAAGAAGAGGAGGGGAAGCACGGCGCCAGGTGGGAACCAGGGGAGGAGCCGCCAGGGGGAAGGGGCCGGCCAAGCCGCCATGCCCCCAGCGCTGCCGCCGTCGGGAGGGCAGAAGAGGGGAGAACGAGGCAGAGAGAGAGAGAGATGGAGAGGGGGGTTAGTGTTGAAAGAAAGGGGGGAGGCGTCAGCTGGGCTTGATGGGCCGGTTTAGGCCGGCCAGGGAAGCGCAAAAGCTTTTCCCCATCTTTATTTAAAAGCTTAAGTAAACCCAAATACTAAAACAATAAACATAAAATAAAATGAATTATGATAATATTATTTCATAAATCAAAAACTTAAGACCAACATGAAATAACAGTTTCTGCTATAATTGGCAAATAGCTCTTTTATTGCTATGTACGTTATCTATTTCACCACCTCTTAAAATCGATTAACGATATTTCAGGACTTAATCTAAATCATCCGATCGAGAGCGATCAACGGGATAACAGTTGTCGGTATAATAAATATCGGGGTATGAAGAGTCCGAAAGGAGACCGGACGAGAGCCCCACACGTCAGGCGGGCGACCAGGCCCCAGCATGTGGGCGAGCCCCTCAGAGCGCCGGGCGAGGGCCCCACATGTCAGGCGGGCGACCAGGCCCCAGCGTGCGGGCGAGCCCCTCGGCGAGCGCGAGAGGTCCCTCACTATCAGGTGGGGCCCGCGCAGCAGGAAGCGTCCTAGGGGAGTGGGCGAAGGCTCTCCCCCGCTGCGGAGGACAAGCACATTAAATGCGACATCACGCGCGGATGGACCGAGATAGAGATGATTACCGCCACAGTGACCTCTGCGGGTCTGATCAACTGTCACTGTGGCGCTGCGGAATTGACCTGCAGAGAGAGAGAGTTGGGCGTCATCAGGGCGGCCGCCCGCGTCAGGCGGTGCAAGCTGGAGCCTACTCGTCCTGTTACCGGCGTGTTCACACAGGTCAGAGGCCACTTGCGGGGCACGCGTGGGCGGCGCCGCTCGGCAGCAGCACGTTTTCGCCTCTCCTGCCTAGTCTCTCAAGTCTGGTCAGTGTACTTAGAGTACTGTACTGCCTACCCCCTCGGCTCTCTCCGCCAGTTCGAGGCTTGTATAAAAAGGGAGGAGAGAGAAGGGAGAGGGGGGTTGGACACATTTTGTAATCGCATTCCACACAACCACAACACGAAAAGAGCTAAGGCTCGGCAGGAGTAGGACTATTACCCGCGAGGGGGTCCGAACCTGGGTAATCTCTGCGTGTCGCTCCTCGCCGTGCTTGACGCTCGAATCGAACTGAGCTCGGGTTGATCGGCTAGCAAGACAAAAATCTGATAGGGGTATGATCCGCGGTGGTTGAGCGGAGAGCACGCCGTCAACAGTATTGGGTACTGGATTGAAACCAACATGAAATAATAGTTTCTGCTATAATTGGCAAATAGCTCTTTTATTGCTGTGTACGTTATCTATTTCGCCACCTCTTAAAATCGATTAACGATATTTCAGGACTTAATCTAAATCATCCGATCGAGAGCGATCAACGGGATAACAGTACTGGGTACTGGATTGAAATAGAAGGCAAACATTACTTTGATGATCAGTAGAGTATTTTATATATAAGCATTATTTTTATTACATATGCATATATACTTTTAGCATGTCAAATTTCAATTTTTTTAAAAAATAAATTGTCGGAAGGCAGAGGTACTAGCGCCTTGATCGATGGAGCGATCGAGTTGTCATAATTATTTTGGTGGGTGAAGGGTGCCTTGGAAAGGTACTGACGTCAGGTAGGGCCCTTCACATGATAGAATATAAAGACAACCATCTATCACTCGGGTACTGAGCCGTATAAAACCGTATCAACCTTAGTTCCGCGTAGCGGTTAGAGAAGGTTATCTATGCGTTGGTTACATTCTCCACATTGGGTAAGTAGATAATTAGGAGGGGTGGGTGAGCGTACCCAGGGTGAGCGGACCCACGGTATCCCCAACCGACGGCACTATATTATGCCGAGTGATGCTCATTGGCGGTGTCAGGAATGAGTAAAATGGTTATGAGGATAAGTGATGGAGGACGAGGTTGTGAGTAAGGAACGTCTAAAGTTTATCGCCATCACTTGTCTTGTCACCGGGCAAGAGATGTAACCTACCAAAATAGAGTAAACACTCTGAGTTTCGGATTTATTCGGGGCAACTACGGGTAAAGTGATACAAAACCTGTGCAGGGTAAAATCATGAATTCATGCCAGTCTCCTGGAATGGAGATTACGGAGGCTAAGACCGCCTCATATACGAGTGCTAGTAGTTTTTTTGAATTAAAGCTGGTCAACTCGTTTAAAGAAAGATGGTATTTTATCCTAGTAAAGTACAAGTAAAAGACTGGGGTAGGTATGCTTTTCTCTTGGTTTATTCCGGTTTTAATTGTTGCTATTATTGCTTGCTGAGTACTCCGTACTCACTCTTGCTAATAAACCCTTGCTTAGATGCGAACCAAAAGATCATGTGAGCGAGTGCCAAGACAACCCTATCGCCGATGGGCATTTCGAAATGGAGCCATATTCTGAGGATATGGGCCTTTTGGAAGATTTTCTTTAATAACACCTCGTGTAATGTTAGGTGATGAATATTACAATAAAGAGGGCATCATACTGTTGCCATGTACGTTGAAAGTAAGTAGTGGACGTATTCGTTAATACATTCGGCCCTGCGTGGCCTCATGATGTAATAAAGCATGAGACTCGGTTTAAATATTATTCTGCTGCAATACTCTGACTTGAGCAATGCACTCGAGGTGACATAGATAGTGTTATGTATTTCGGGTGTATATGCTGACACCCACACAATTACCTCATGGTTCTGAGCCAAAAGATGTCATTAGCATGTGGTAATTGGAAGGGTCGTCTCAATTCTGGAAACCCTCGTTAGCATCCCCGCTATCGTATCCAAATTTTTTCCCAACAGCAGCACCTACTACCATCATCATATGAATATCTGCAAGACAAATAGGCAGCTGAATATATACATGTGAGAGGAAACAAAAAAAAACAGTACTACAACACAACTAAGCTTGTGTACATGAACAATAAAGGGGATGGACAATAATTAATCAAAGTATAAACCTAGGGCTAACAAGGATCAATATTATACAATATTAATTAAAGGCAACATATCTATTGCAAATATCCATTGGGTGCTAACATGCTAACAATAAATCTAGGCCATACAAATACATGAGGAGCAACTCAAATCTAGAAAGGTGGAAGCCCCTTTACCACTTAGATAGAATTATCACTGCTACTTGATTCCGATTCTGATGAAGACTCAGCCACACCAGCGATCTTGGGCCAGTTGGGTCTGCAGGTTTCCTTCTGGCCAGTGACCCGTTCGATTAAGGTCGCAGCTCCGCCTTTGGTGGCATAAATATCTTTGGCGATAGCTTCCCACCAGTTATCGAACGCTGATGAGGTGTTGGCCCACATAATGAATTCCGATGGCATTTCAAAGTCCACATGAGCGGCAGATAGAATAACATAAGCTGACTGGGAAGTCAGATCTTCTCTGGCGTTCAGTCGATGATATATATATAGATCGGGAATTTCTTGTCCAAGGTTGAATTGCCGAGCAACCACGGCCGGATGGTAGAATTCATAAGACGGCGTTTTGATGTGGGTTCTCGTGCTCAAGATGGCGAAGAAGATGTTTGGAGAAATGAATTCTTTATAAGCTGATAAAGATTCACCCTTCAGAGTGTTGGCTAATCGGAAAAATGAGGGTGCTGGGTATCTATCCAGATCAGTGTATGGATTGAATTGCTCTAAGCCGTATTTCGATTCAGACATTGTATAGAATGCAACCATGGAATGAGACATATCGTGTTGATTTAGGCATCTTCTGTTGCAGTTGACTGAGATCATTTCTCCATATGATCTGCAGAGGCGATCGGTACTATCGGATTCTTTCTCGCTTGGGAATTTTAGGCTGAAATCTAATTCGCCAAGGGAGTTGTATATTTGGAGTTTCAGGAACATTCCGATAAACCAGAAAGGGCCGCCTAAGTTACCAACTGAGTAATCGGCTTTTGGTGAGCGGAGACCTTCCCTAATCTCGTGCATCATCCGGTAAGTGGCTCCTAAGAGATATTTGCCGATCGCCAGTTTTTGACCCGATGCCAGTGCCTTAGCTATCCCTTGACGAACCTTGTTGGGACTAAGAGATTGCCCGCAGAAGAAAAACCGATCGAGCCACATATTCAGAGAAGCGATGTGCTCTTTATCTTCCACGTCGCCCGTTTGTTGGTGGGTGCTGATGTACCGTTGCCAGCCAAAGTTCTTCTCGGGAACCTGTTTCAGCGTGGCAGTCAGATCGAAAGCCGATAGCATTTCGCCATCGGGACTTAGCCTGGTTAGCATCGCTACATCTAAAAGTGTAGGGCTAATAGGTCCGGTCGGGAAAAGAAAAGCGTTGGCTGTATCGCACCAGAAGTAAGCTGATGCTGCCATGAAGGGTTCATCTGCTAGTGGTGGAGATAAGGAGAGGAGGATAGCATCGGTTATTCCAAGTTTGTCCCATTGCTCTTGTTTTTTGCTATAAACCCGAATCAGCCAGTCCTTATATCCCTTAATCGGGCTAGGCCAGGATCTAAAAGCCGATTTCCAGCTGTTGACAATGAGTTTTTTGGTGAACAAGGGGAGTCTCGCTACTGAATGGAATATAAAATCCGATGGATCTCGGTCTCCTACTGGCCCCAAAGAATACAAAGCTTCGGAATCTGAGTATTGAATCAGTACCTGAGACATGATGCCGATGGAAAGTTAGAGGGGTTGGCTGCGCGCCGACTGCTGAAAGCTCTGAGAATTTCGATGCGAGAAACGTACGTGAGTAGGAGAGTGTGAAAGTGACGGCGAATGGGCGTCTATTTATAGCCATGGTAAAAATTAGGGTTTTACCGCGCTTTTCGGCGTTACGGTTACAGCCCGCGTTGTCTGCTGGGCTGACACGTGTCCTCGAGATGGGCTGGAAGTGAAGAATTACAGGGGCAAAATTGTGAAATGTTCTGATATAGTAAATCTGATTTCTGATTGAAAGTTCGGCTAATGAGAATACCCATTGCCAAACTTAGGGGCATATGTTGACACCCAAATTTGGCAGAAAATCGGATATTCAAAGGAGGCCGAATATGTTGGAATTATTAGGCCAAATCGAAAATGGGCTTCATCGGCAAAGAAGGAAAGATTATTGAAGAATACCGGTGCATATAAGATTTCGGAAAGAATACGATCGGATAAGAGGCGCAGCCCGGAAAAAAAGGTCGTATCGGTATCGGTATTATAATAGTATAAATAGGACCTTAAGCCTCGTAGAAAAAAGGACAATACTCAATACACAAAACACCTTCTCGAATCCGTTCGACATCGTCGAAAGGCTTCAACTCGCAGGTAGGGCTATCTCGATGGGATAATCGATTCTCTCCTTGTAAACCCGTATGCATGGCTGCATCAATTTGATCTCATGTATACAAACCATGTTAGACTGTCTCGGGATTTACCGATCTTTAACATGTTTTCGCATATTGCACTGTCTCGATTTAATCGATCTGTGATGTGTGTTTATCCTGTAATACCGATTGTTAGATATTTCATATGCTTTTCCCGAATCTGATGTATGCGACTGTCTCGTTTAATCGATCTTGTATATGCCATGTTTAGGGTTTTGCCTGTGCAAACATTTACCGATCTGTAGTGCATCTACCTTTATCAGTCTTTAGACTCTTAAATCGGTTTATTGGTTTATATCCAGACTTAGATTTGAATACTGTCTTGGCCTGACCAATCTGTTCAATCTGTTTCTTGGTTAAACCCGATATATTGATATTAGGGTTTATTGCTGATGTTATTATAAAAATACCAAAAATAAGTAAAAGAATTAGATTTGAATATTTATCTAAATTTGTTTGCTCTATCTGGCTTTAAGCCGATAGATCTTGTAATCGGTTAATGTAAAAACCGATTACGGATAACCTGATCTGGCTGTTTAAAAAGCCGATTAGGCTTATATTATTGACGATTTTATCCTTATTGATTTACAGGTCAAATCAATTGGCACGCTTGGTTTGAGTTGCGACGCGATCACTGAATCGACGCTTCTGCACGTGTGTTTGCAGAAACCCTCGTTTTTGTGTCAACAGGTGTGTAGCCTTGTGGATTTTGGTGAGGGCTACGATGAAGTCGAAGTCGTCAAATTGGACGAGCTCACCGATGATGTAGCTCTGGCCTACGATCTCTCCCTCGAGGAAGAGTCCGAGTCTCTTGCCTAGCAATTCGAGAAGCTCATTCATTTGCCAAGTTGTCGCTGCATGAGCATACCGATATGACCGTGCTTTCGGTAGTGTCACATCTAATGGCGGTGATGACATGTACAACCTGTCGGTTAATTGGTTCAACGACCTTTGCAAACTATTGGATATCCTACTTTCGAGTGGACACAAGATGACTCCAAGTTTGTACGAGTTGAATAAGCTTCTTAGCATCTTAGGCATGCCGGGTGAGAGGATAGACTATTGCCCAAATTTCTGCTTACTTTACTAGAAGGCCGATTCTGGGCTGACTCAATGTAAGCATTATGATGAGAGTTGGTACGTGGAAGTTAAAGAACGAGATGGTACATTGAGATAGACGATAGTAGCCCTGAAAACCTTCCATTTCTTTCCGATAACACAACGCCTGCAACATCTATACTTGTCTATGTCCACGGCGAGACACATGAGGTGCCACAAAGAGGGCAAACCTAGAAAGGAGCACGTGAGTCTTTCACCAACGCCTGCAGAAGCCTGGAAGGACTTCGACCAACAACACCCTAAATTTGCGGTCGATCCCAGAAATGTGCACATCAGTCTTTCACCAACGGGTTCACGCCATTCAATATGACTGCGCATCCCGTACAACCTGCCGGCTCAACTCTGCATGAAAGAAGAATACATGTTCGTTTCTGTTATCATACCTGAACCTAATTCTCCTGAAAAAAATTAGACTTATTTGTAGAACCATTGGTAGAAGAGCTGAACGACCCGTGGATTAAAGGAGTCTTGACACATGATAGCTATAAGGGGCAGAACATTAGGTTATGCATCACATAACTGTGGTCCATACACGATTTTTCGGTGTATGACATGATCTCAGGGTGGAGCACGCAATGAAAGTTGTCGTGCCATAAATGCCCGTGTAACACTGATGAATTGACACTGAAAAAAGCAGGCATGGCTTGTTGGTTTGACTGTCATCGTTGTTTCCAAGAGCTGAACTACACATTTAGGAAGCAAAGAAATGCATTTTGTAAAGATACGACTGTAATGTAGAAGGGGCCACCCGAACGGTTTGAAGTGCAGGATATAATCGACTGGCGTGACGATCTGGAGGAGAAGGGGTACGACGCAGACTATGGTTAGAACCACCATTGCACTCATATTGCAACATCTACAACCTTGCTTATACAACATATCTGAAGCCGCCTCGAAAACTTAACCTGATGCACCAAGAGAAAAACATGTGCGAGGTAGTCGTGAACATAAACTGGGACATCCCACAAAGACTAGAGATAACAACAAAAATGCTCGAGAGGACTGCTCTTTGATATGTGATCGGCCAGACATGAACCTCGGCGAGGATGGATCGAAACCTAGGGCAAAGTATTGCCTTACGTGTGGGCAAATAAGGCAGGTTCTACTTTGAATTAAGGAAAGGATCAAATCCCAGATGGTTATGCGGCGAGCCTTTGTCATGCTGTTCGTATAGAGCAATGCAAGTTAAATAGAATGAAGGCACACAATTACAAAGTTTTCATAGAGCGACTGTTTGCTGGATAACTGGTTCTTTGAATAGTTTGGCTAAAAAGTATATGGTGGAAGCCACCGACCCCTTGTTGGGGGAGGACGACGGCTTCGTAGCCACCGACCCCTAGTTGGGGAGGACGACGAGGTGGCGGCCACCGACCCCTAGATAGAGGTTGACAATGAGGTGTTGGCCCCCACACCTGGGTGGGGTCCATGGAGGCCGAAGAGGATGGGGAGCTGGGATGAGGCCTAAGAGTGGACAAGGGCGTTGGAGGGCTACAAGGAGTTGAGGTGGAGGAGACTGACGAGGAGGAGGGGGGGGGGAGGTCTACGAGGAGGACTGGAGGAGGATTTCAAACAGACAAATAGATGTGGTGGAGGATGAGGGAGACGAGGACTAGGAGCCGTCCTCGTCCTCAAGGTCCAAGAGATGCCGAGGGAGCTATAAATTACAAAAATCCCCACAGATCCATGTGAGAGGCTAATGGCGCAGGTTGCCACCAGGGAGAGGTATGTGCTAACTATTTTTCTAAATTCAATTTCTTGTATTGCTAACCACAAACTTGATAAATACTTTATTTGAACTCGATGTCTAGGGGCTTAGTTTCTGTTAACAAGGGTTCGTAGGAGCCGGGCCACTTGCTAGGGGTGCTCCTTAAGCAGCTCTACCATGGGCGAGTAGGCAAGGGCGTTAATCGATGTCGTGCTCAATTGGAGCGACTACCCCTTCGTGGGGGATGATGAGGGAGAAATTGTCGCCAATCACATCATACACGAGTTCTGGGTAACATGAAAATTTTCATTTCTTATTTATGGTTTCGTGTTTATTGCTTCAAGTATTTGCTCATGTGTTTCTTTCGTTTCAGGAGAGCTACTAGCTTTTCCCTGGGACAACCTAGGAGGACTGCGAGGCTTGCCGCCATGTGCACAACACAATGGCAGCAAAGAAGGTTAGGGATGTCATTAGGTAGTCCTGTTTGGATGTGGTGATGAAGCATCACAGGAAGAGGGGGATCAGAAAGATGTCAAGGGCAAGAGTAGCTCTGGAATATCTCAAGGCACAAGAGGACAAGCCTTGGTGTATAGACTGGATGGACAAGTGTCCGTCCGCCTTGAGGGAACTCTGCCGGATGTGGACACCTAAGGAGTGGATCGAGGGGTCGAGGAGGAACTGGGGCAATAGGGATGCCAACCCCGACATCTGCGCCACCTACCTAGGAGGACAAGGCATGGGCCACGTCGTGCGGTATATCGTAAGTGCACTTATCTTTTATAGTTACAATTGACTTCATCGTCATTTCACATTTCCTATAAAACTACAGGAGTCGAAGACGGGAGTTGAACCCTGAGGGTCCACTTTGTGGAGGCTAACACACACCCCGTGTCCAACATGACAGCACATAGCCATCGATGCCGCCGGCTGCCTAGGACAAGCTTGTAACTGACTAGCTCTTTTCGCTTATCTATACTATGGACTACTTGGGCCTCAGGTATCCTCATGGAGGGCCCATGAGGTAGCTAACGGGGGCGACCCGAGCCAGCTGGAAGAGGATAAGAACAACTCGGACTACATGTGACTTGGGCATCAAGGCTAGTCCTCAGGATAGTGCTCAGTTCTGTGTGATTAGGAGATTCATACCACGTATAAGTGCTGGACTCCTTAGAGATCATAGCATATAACCTTATGCGCCCTCACTATATAAAGGGAGGGGTAAGAGCCATAGAAGCATATACAAACTTCTTCGATCATCAGATCAACCTCATAATTACAGAGCGCAGGATTTGGGTGTTACTACAGTTTTGAGGGCCTGAACCTGGATAAACCCTGTCTTGTGTTACCATTGAGCTTGAGATCTAGTGTTCAACCCCAATTAAATCTATTGCCGACGATAACCCCCGGGTAGCTACCCGTCGACAGTTGGCGTGCTAGGTAGGGGAAGCATCGAGATCATTGTCGAGCTAGATGGCATTGTCAGGATTGTTGAGCGCCAACTTCATGCCAGGACAAGCATTACGCTTTGGATCCCTGGACTTTGTGGCTGACGGCATCGACAACCTTCGTCTCTTCTCTCCTAGGGAGATCACATCTCAAGAAGATACGTACGTTTTGCCATCTCCTTTATCGTCAGGATTGGAGAATTCTACAGATACTTTGGGCAAATCGATGTACCGACAATTCCATCACGCATCCTCCTTCGGAGAGGGCAGAGAAGGACTCGGCTCCAGGGCTTCCTTGGATCCGGACATGATCCAATCCAGGGGACTCTCGGCGTCTCAGATTGGATCTCCCATCAGGTTCAGGAACTCTGCTGCGAGCTTCGCACAAACCTTCCCTATACTCGGGACAAGATGTGACCACACTAAGAATTGACTCCATAGTCCGTCGGAGTAACCCGACCGGATCCAACCATGTTCGTTGGTGTCATCAATGTTGGCAAACCTTCCACTCAGACAAAGTGAGCAAATCAGTCTCTCCCACTCGGACTCCGAGTAAGATGAGAGCATGGAGATCTGCAACTACAACAAAATCTTTGTCCTTGGAGCGGGCGACCATAACTCCACCTCTAAGCGGCCTGGGGATGAAGTAGCTGCCACGGAGGTGGTCAGTGCGGAGCAGCACCATGCGGAAGATCAAGATCACATGATGTTCAAAACGAACTGCGGGCGGTGAAGCTAAGGGAGCATGATGTCTACACGACCCCACAACCTAACATCATCGCTTGCAAGACTCTTCTAGAGACCATGACTTCGCAGCTTTCGGAAGACAATCCGCTCATCCAAACCTTGGCCCGGGCGTCGACCATGGTCGAGATGGTGGCCATCCAACAGAACGAGACGCACCCGGCTCCTACAGCACCCGTGACGGTGTTGGCGATTCTTACGCTCAAAGAAATTAATCCGCAAGCGGACATATATCGCTTGTAGTTTTCACCAGGAGTATTCCTAGAGTTATCGAATCCACAGGGAACGAGGGTTTAAAGAGATAACCTCTATATATTAATTATTTAAAATACCAGCCAGTCTAGGTAACAGGGGTTAGGATAAATTTAAAGACCGTGACACACACACACACATGATAAGTATTCACACAAATAAAGAGAAAGCTACTCTAGCTAGATAGACAGTTGGGAGGACAAAGAGACAAGTTTAATAAGTTCACAAAATCGTGTGATTCAGTTTAATTGAGTGAGCTTAGGGTAATCAACTAGTGGTTCACTTGGTATTCGTCGTCGGAGCTCGGACACTCACTACCACCCGCTATCCTGAATTGGAATCCCGAATGTTTATGATCGTTCCGATTTGGCTCTACTGGTCCAAAGCCGGACGCTGCAGGTTACGCACGAGATACTTAGTATCTACGGATGGATAGGGCTATCACCACCTACCACCTACCACATATACGTGGGCCCAGGTGTAAACCGAGTTAGTCCTAGTCTCAGACACCACATCTACGACTATTTCTAATCAATCTTCCTCGGATCCTAGGAAGATGATCTAGGTTCAATACCTAGCTCTCTAAGTATACGAGTTAGAACATAAACTGATTCCAGATGAATACAAGCTACCGGTAAGGCTAATCCACACAACTCATATATGTAGATATGATCAATCTCAAATAAAGCTCAACACTTTATAAAATGAATGAAGTAGTCTTACCGAATACTTTTGGTAAACAGGAAATGATACAAGAGCGTTACCCAAATTTCCGAAGACACTTCCGGAACTTCGAGGCTTCAGCTCGACTCGACTCTAACTCCCAACTAATATACTCTAACTAAAGAGCAACTCTAAGTGAAGTGGATGAAGTGAAATGTGGTGGTGTGAAAGTGAGGTGAGGGGGTCCTTTTATAGTGTTCCCGAGCCAATGGGAGGGTGCCACGGCATGGGACACTTGTCATCTTGCCACCCTCCGAAGGAGAATCCAAGGCGGCATCCGAGGTGGGTCGGCCGGCCTAGGGTGGGCCGGCCGGCCCACCTTTTTCATCATCTGGCCCTCCAATTCGGTGTAGATGCTCCATAGACGGTCTAGATTACTTCCCCAAGTCGGTTTTGTTAGTTGATGCCGGCAAGTTAGGAATCCAATAGAATCCTATGCTCATTTGTGAAGGAAGTACTGCCATCGGATCAAACCGACTGAAGTGGACGGCTGGGATGGCCTCTAGGTGTGTTTCTTGGCGTGTGG
>SPJY01037139.1:1504342-1594044 GCA_005191435.1 Raddia distichophylla | reverse complement strand
TACAGCGGCATTTATTTTGCCGTCTGTATCATGCCACATCAGCTGTGATTAATGAGAAAAATCCTACGTGGACCGCAATTAGTGAAGAGAGAGGATGAGGCCGTCGTCTTGCGAGGCGCCGGCTTCGGCTCGTGCTCCCAGAACCAGGCGACGGCGAAACCACCGCTGTACGAGGACCTTGCGATTTGCTGCGGCGCGGGAACAAATTCCCCATCGCGCCATATTCTTCCCAAGCGCGCCATTGTCTTCCAACAATCGCCTCCCCGGGAGCACGCTGCCGCCGGCGTTGTAGCCGTGCAGCCCCCAGATAGAGGCCGAGCCGTCGCCGGAGCCGCCGCTGCCTGGGATGCCGCCTCGGGTGCAGTCGCGCCGGCCCCAGATAGAGGCCGAGCCGCCGCCGCTCCCATCCCTGGAGCGCCCAGACCGAGCCACCGCCTTGTCCCCATGCCATCCTCGCCGATGCAACCGCGCCGCCTCGCTGGAGCCGCGCCGCCGCAGCCGCCCAACGCCTCCCTGCCTTGTCGCCGTCGCTGGTGAACCGCGCCGCCGCCTCACCGGAGCCAAGCCGAGCCCCTCCATCTCTCTCTGCCGTGGCCCCTTCCCCAATGTCTCTCTCTCTCTCTCTCTCTCTCTCTCTCTCTCTCTCCCTCAGATGGGCTATGGGGAAGAGATAAGGGGATTATGCCCTTTTTGATCCTACGGTTGGGAAAAATCCCAAATCAATACTGTTCATGAACAGTTCAACAGTGCCATTTCTCCAATTTCTATCTCCTAAACCAAAGGTCCGGTTCAATCCAAACCAATTTTACTGCTTCTATATGAAATTCATATGCCTTATTTGAGTATCCACCATATATTCTTAAACATGCAACAAAATAGCTACGAAGATCAAATGTATGCTTGATCAATATGGAGCAATAAAGGCCTTGCATGAATTAAATAGTACACAGACTGTCGGGGATAAAATCACGGCCCATTGCCATGGCCCACTCCCTAGCGGCCCAATCGAACAGTGTCATAGGTCCTGGCTCCCTAGAAGGTTCTATTAGGCCCATGAGCATCCTGCCGAACAGTCTTCGGGTTGGCACGGTGCCGAACAGCTTCCTGGCTGGCACGGTGCGTGATGGCTTAGAATTCGTGTTTGAGTCTGACTCGAACAAGAGTTCTGGACGGCTACGTTAAGACCCGGACGTGGTTTTTCGGATTGGAACAGATGTCGTGATCCCCAAGAATTGGAGTATACCTTATCTATCTCGGGATGTATTTGGCATGTACATGAGTTCCTTACGATCTCATAGTTAGCCTGGCCCGATTGTCCCTCGGTAGGTCGGTTGTTCAACACTATATAAACCGAGCCCCTACGGCGTGTAAGGGGCGAAGCACCATCGTATTGTCGTATAGTACTCGTCGAGATCTGTTCGTCTCGTCGAGTTCCTCCTTGTAATCCTCTTTCATATAAAGAAAGACTGGACATAGGGCTATTATCTCCTCGAGAGGCCTGAACCAGGATATAAACTCTGTGTCTCCCTGTTACTCGTTGATTGCTGTTCGCCTTGCTCGGCAGGTCTTCTATCTCCCTTTCTCAAGAACCTTTAGTTGACTTGGGACCGATATCCCAACCGTCGACAGTTGGCGCCGTCCATGGGTACAGTAGATCAAGTCTGTTCGAGCATATCGAACTCTTTCAGCGACCAGAAAACTCTTCCTGAGGGCTACAACTCAGAAGGGCTGGATGTCACATCCCCGGCCGCATCGGATTGATCTCTTCGATCTCGATCGCCATCAAGATCTGAGACAGAGCTCTCTGGCTATGTTCCGGAGATGGTCTTAGATCAAACCCCGTCATCGATGATGATTACGGAACCGACGATCTTTACGATGGTTTAGATCTATCGGATTCCAAGGCAATGTCGGTTGATTCCTCCTGTGGCGACACAGTGATGACACCGTCTAGCGTGCCTCCGCACGGCCGTCGTAGCGTCAACATGGCCGGCGCAGGAACTTCAGAGAATCCTGCGTGGCCGCGGCCGCCGAGGAAATCGAGCATGTTAATTCTGCTTGGCATCAAGATGGGGCTACACCGGTTGCTCGCGAGCAAGAAGTTGTTTGCCGCAGTCTAGATGCCTCGATCAATCAAACCTTGGCGCAGATTCACGATCAGCGCAAGCGTCAGTGTGGACAACATGGACCCCGGGTATCCACACGGCGGGCCTAAAAGACCACCCGACTGGGGATGAACCAAGTCAGGTGGATAAGGACGGGTACCACCCGGACTCTAGAAGACTTGCTCGGTAAGATAAGACATGAAGATAGAAGCCTATCCCTAATTAATAGGGAAGGTATACTTGTAATCCAAGATAACTATGTATCTAACTAGAGATAGGAATGCTACCTCGTAACCGACTAGGACTCTTCCTTGTAACCCCACCCCCTCCACTATATAAAGGGGGTAGGGGGCCATAGATCGGCATCTAGAGAATCACACAGATCTTGATCATCTTGAGGAACATCTCCACACCCATCCATGGAGAGAAATCTCTCGATCATCTTGTACACATATATACCATATAATCCCATAGCACAGGAAGTAGGGTATTACCTCCGCCATGAGGGCCTGAACCTGTATAAATCCCTGTCTTGTGCTACCATCGAGTTTGGATCTTGTGCAACGCTCCATATATAATCATTGCCGGCGGTGACCCCCCAGTTAGTCACCAGTCAACAGTCAGCGACGCGACCCGCCACGTGCGCCGACGCCAAGTCCCCCAGCAGAAGTTCCACCTGCTCGGGTTGAATCCCCGCGCAACCAAACTCCGGTCGGGCAAAACGCGGATGCCTCAGGGATCCCAGGACCCCTTGAGCAGAGTCGGGAACGACTTCAAGCCCTGGCAACGGTGATCAGATCCGCCAACCAGGACAACCTCGCCCTTATGGGCGACGCTGTTGCTTCTCACCTTGAGGGTGACCATTATTCATGGAACCTGATAAGCTAGTTATCGAAAAGTACATGAACAAAGACGTATTACACAATCATCTCATGATTGATCTAGGGCATATTCCCTTCACTTAAGACTATAGGTGAGGGTAACACCTCCTCTAGACAACGCAATCAACTTGTCCGAAATGACTCGGACAGCGAGCGCTCCGATCGACCGCGTGACCCTCGTCACCGTCAAAGGACAACTCGCTACGAGCAAGACTCCCGTGATCGTCGTCGCTCGCCAAGTCCCCGTGGTCACTGCGACCACAAGAGCAAGCGGGCGCGCAGCGACCACTGATGATCCCCTCGAGAAGAGCGCATTGTTGCAACCACGAGGAAGGAACGTGGAGGACTGTCCCGGATAGAATTTCTCCAGGCAGAGTCTTCCCGTTCAACCAGAGTTCCTCCGCGCAACAGGACCAACGTCTTTTCAAGACTAGGTTCTGCAGGAGAAGGTGGTCGGGCATACAGTTTGGGTTGCAAGGCTTTCTCTGACGAGCTCCGCGCAGTCAGGTGGCTTCCAAGTTCAAACCTGGCCACATGGAGAGGTACAATGGGACCCAAAACTCAGAAGAGTTCCTTTCCATCTACGCAACCGCCATCATGGAGGTGAGCTAACTACCTTCCGACTGTCCTTGAAGGCGCTGCTCAGACGTGGCAGTTCAACCAGCAGGAAGGTTCCATTCGCTCTTGGGACCAACTTTGTGACGCTCTGATTGCCAATTTCCAGAGCTGTTACGTACGTCTGGGCAAGGAGGTTGATCTGCACCAGATGATCCAGATGAACGGGAGACCCTCCGCAACTTCGTGAAGGGTTTTATCAAGATCCGCAACACGATCCCGAACATCTCGGATGAATCTGTTGTCTGCGCTTTCAAAAACGGTGTCCGCGATGAGCCGCTCACCCAGGATCTCAAGATTAATGAGACCTGGACCACCAACGACCTGTTCAAGGCGGCTGATCGCTATGCCAATGCGGCAGAGCGCGTTCAGTACAAGAAGACGTTTGACAAGGGCGAGCTGCCGCCCAGCCTGGTGTAGATGAGAAAAAGAAGAGCAGCAATAATCCTAGTGACAAGAAGTCCAGGAAGAAGAAGAACAAAGGTGCGCAGGACAACACTGTCGCCGGTATAGATCGGACACCTCCTCCCAAGGACGGGCAGAAGAAGCCCAACAATAACTACAAGGGCAAGAAGCCCGCCCAGGGAGGTAATCAAGGCAAAGGTCCAAGTGACCAATATTGCCCGTTCCACCAGAATTACGGGCACGATATACGCTATTGTAGGACTTTGGCTGCAAAACTCGAGGAATTCTACAACGGCAAGGGCCCAATGCCCACCCTGCCCGAAAAAGGTGACGCCGGCAAGGCCAAGCGCCAAACCGATGATAGTGATCGGGACGACGAGGATGACTATCCTGAGCCCGTGAACCATATAGCCGTTATATTTGGCGGCTCCTCGACATATCCCTCTCGGCGCAACCTCAAGGAAGCTGCTTGGGAGGTCCACAACGTCGACAAAGGCAAACCTCAGCCCGTAACGATGAAGTGGACCAAGGTTTCTATCTCCTTCTCTAAGGAGGATTGCTCCATTGGGATGACCAAGCCTCAGCGGCTCCCACTGGTGGTCGCTCCGACCATCAGCAACGCCAGATTAGCGTCTCCCACTGGTGGTCGCTCCGACCATCAGTAACGCTAGGGTCGGGCGTGTCCTAATCGATGGCGGGAGTGCGTTGGACTTGCTTTCTGCCAAAGTTTTGTACGAGATGCAGATTCCTCGCTCCAAACTCAAAAAGGTCGCAATGCCCTTCTATGGGATTGTACCGGGAGAAGCTGTTCGGCCGCTGGGGCAGATTGTTCTTCTCGTTACCTTCGGCATCCCAAGCAATTTCCGGACAGAGTTGATCATGTTCGACGTGGTCGACTTTTCATCTGCCTACAACGCGATCCTGGGCCGACCATCTCTTGGAAAGTTCATGGCCGTGTCCCATCATGCATACCACTGCGTGAAGATTCTGGGCCCTAGCGGCCTGATCATGGTCAAGTGTAACTACAAGGCTGCTCTAGATTACGACGAGCAGTCCCTTGCCCTGGTCGACCAACTTTCCCCGTGTGGTCCCGAAGTACCGCAGACCAAGTCTGCCCGTCTCAAGGTTTCTCTCCAGCCAGGTGGAGAGACCAAGGAAGTTCCGCTGTCTCTTGACGATCCTTCCAAGACAGTTCATCTGGAGGCCAATCTAGACCCCAAATAGGAAATCGAGCTCATTGCCTTCCTCCGAGCTAATGCAGATGTGTTTGTCTGGGAGCCGTCTGACATGCCCGGGGTCCCAAGGGAGGTCATTGAGCACAAGCTGGCAGTCCGGCCGGATAAAAAACCTGTTCGCCAGAAGTTTTGTCGCTTTTCGGATTTCAAACAGAAGATCATCAAGGATTAGCTTGGAAAGCTGCTCGCTGCTGGGTTCATCCACGAGGTTGATCACACCGAGTGGCTGGCCAACCCTGTGATAGTAAAGAAGAAAGGCGGCAAGTGAAGGATGTGTGTCGACCACACTGACTTGAACGCAGCTTGTCCTAAGGACAATTTCCCGCTGCCTCGCATAGACCAGCTGGTCAACGCGATTGTGGATGCCCAGCTCTTGAGTTTTTTGGATGCTTACTCCGGTTATCACCAAATAAGCATCTCTTCCGAGGATGAAGAGAAGACTGCCTTCATCACCCCCTTCGGCACTTTCTGCTATACGACCATGTCTTTCGGTCTGCGCAATGCTGGTGCCACCTTTCAACACTTAATGGAGAAGACTTTCCCAGAACAGCGCGGAAAGAACCAGGAGGTCTATGTCGACGACATAGTTGTAAAGAGCAAGTATGCTCCGGATCATGTAAAAGACCTGGCCGAGACGTTTCATAATCTCACCAGGCACAGAATTAAATTAAATCCAGATAAGTGTATCTTTAGTGTTCGATCTGGCATGCTGCTCGGCTATGTTATAGGTTCGCAAGGAATTTCTGCTAACCCTGAAAAAATTGAGGCCATTGAAAACATGATGGCTCCGACCACTGTTAAGGAGGTCCAGAGCCTCACAGGGCGGATGACTGCTTTAAGCAGGTTTATTTCCCGTCAAGGCGAACGCGGGCTATCCTTCTTTAAGGCCCTGCGCAAGCACAATGGCTTCGAGTGGACAGAAGAGGCTGACAGATTTTTTTCAAAATCTAAAACAATACCTGTCCAACCCACCTGTCTTGACTGCCCCGCGACTTGGCGAACAGCTTTTGCTCTATTTTGGCTGAACGCCACAAGCGGTGAGCGCGGTCTTAACGGTGGAGAGGGAAGGCATCCAACGACCAATCTATTACGTGAGCGAGGTACTTCATGGATCAAAGGAGCGCTCCCTGAGGTCTAAAAGTTGCTCTATGCCTTGCTCATGTCCTCCTGGAAGCTTCGGCATTATTTCCAGGCGCACCAAATACTGATCCCGACCAAGTTCCCTCTAGGCGAAATTCTACGGAACAAGGAAGCTGACAGACGCATTGCTAAGTAGGCAATGGAACTAGCAAAGTTTGAGATTCTATTAAATCCCAGGTCCTAGCTAAATGGACCTGCCCGCCCAAATCCCAGGAAGCTCCCGAGCAACCTGAAGAAACCCCCTAAACCATGTTTTTTGACGGCTCGCGCACTGGAAACTCGGGGGCTGGTTTTGTTCTCATCTCCCCTCAAGGAGAGTAACTCTAGTATTCTATCCAACTACACTTTGAGGCAACAAACAACGCCGCAGAGTACGAGGCCCTCCTCGCGGGACTAAAAGCGTGCAAGTCGCTCGGCGTTCAATGGCTAACTTTGAAGAGAGATTCACAACTGGTCATCAATCAGGTAAACAAAGAGTATCAGTGCTGTGATGACTCAATGGCGCGATACTTGGTTGAAGTGAGGAAGTTGGAGAGGCACTTTCGATTCTTCGAGATGCTCTTCGTGCCCAGGAAGGACAACTTCTTGGCCGACCAGCTGTCCAAGTTTGGGTCCTCACGTGAACCTGCCCCGGCGGGGGTGCTCGTCGAGCACCTTTACAAGCCCTCTATCATGTCTCCGGACGAGGCAATAGAGACAGGTGGTGCTGTCTCCGTCATCGAGCAGGCTACAGACTGGACAACGCCATTTGTCCGGTACCTTGCAGATGGGACCCTACCCGACGACGATGCCGAGCGTTTTCGGCTTATAAGGCGTGCTAGTCCATACAAGCTTGTGGACGACATCCTTTACCGTCAAGGTGCTCTCGGAGTTCTCTCCAAGTGCATCTCACAGCAGAAGGGTGTGTTCCTTCTTAGGGACATACACGAGGGCGCCTGCGGCAACCACGCCTCCTTCAGAACTCTGGTCGGCAAAGCATTTCGTATGGGTTATTACTGTCCCACAGCGCTACTGGATGCCCCAGATATGGTAACTAAGTGCAAGGCATGTCAATTCCATGTCTGGAAGACCCATAAGCCCGCCCAAGAGGTCCAAACGATCCCCATCATGGCCGTTCTCCACATGGGGTCTGGATCTGCTCGGCCCGTTCCCCAAGGGGTTCAAGGGCTGCACGCGCTTGCTCGTCGCCATCGACACCTTTACAAAGTGGATTGAGGCCGAGCCTGTGTCATCTCTTCAAAACGGCTGTGCGCTTTTTCACTTCAAAAGCAATGTGATCACGCGCTTCGGGATCCCCCACAAGCTAATCACCGATAACGGTCCACCGATGGGACGCGATAAGGCAGCAGGACGTGCGTAGCAGGCGGCTACGACAGCACGGCATTTATTGTATACCTGCCAGTACAGTAATCATGTAATAGGCTAGGAGTACCCCGTTTCTCTCTCCCCGTCGGGTCGAGCTCGCCCATGCTATATAAGGGCCAAGCCACCACGGGAAAGGGGGCCAGGCCCATGTTCTCTTCCTCCCATCTCATTCCACCTCATTTCCATTCGCAATACACACATAGAGCGAGAGCTCAGCAGGAGTAGGGCTATTACCCACCTCGGGGGCCCGAACCTGGGTACATCGCGTGTGTTCATACTGTTCTTGGGAGCTCGAGGGCGGTTCGAGGCGCAGCAGTGCTACCCCCCGTGTCGGATCTCTAAATCTTCTCGTCTAGCGGCAGAAAAATACGCTGACAGGATGTATATGATTCAAATCAGGAGTTCAGTAACCTTTTGGCAGGTATTAGAGGAGGTCTTAAATAGGGAATCCCGAAAAGTAGCCGTTGCAGCAGTTAATCACATGTCAGATGTTCAGACCCTGTCGGATGTTCCGATGGCATCAGATGTTCCGACCGAAATTCCGATGGACCCCTTACTGGATGGCTTGAACAACTGGCAGACTAGATCATTATCAAATGTTCCGACCCTCGTCGGATGTTCTGATGATGTAGGTTGTGTATGAGATGTATTTTGAGTGAAAAACTCACACGAACTTCGAGATACTTATTTTTGAGCACTTAGGAACCTTTATAAACTTCCCATTGCATCCCTCTTTATAGTACGGCATCCCTAGGACTCAATAAATAAAGATTTCACATAAAAGGTAGTCTTGATGCCTTTTTGCAATATATCCACTTTTGAGGGGTACACCATAACATGTAAACATGTACAACACCTGTGCACAATTCTCCAATAGAAATATTTGCTCTATAATTGTTACTCATTAATCACCAAAATCACTTAGGGCCTAGATGCACTTTCAATCTCCCCCTTTTTGGTGTATTGATGACAACAATTATAGCTCACAAACGAATTCATAAACTAGAATATAGCCGGAAGCTCCCCCTGAAACTATGACAAGAATAACAACAAGAGCTCCCCCTATATCCTTGGCAAATTTGAATCTAAATGCAATATGAGAGGATATATTACACAATAAGAATGAAATTAAATAAGCAGCAATTCACCATTACATCATCATCACAAGATAAATAAATAAGTCTTACAGCCACAGCGTACCACATAAATCATCGAATTTAAACATAGTTTTGCACACACTTAAACATTCAAGTTTCAAACATAGGAAACTAAGATAGGAATGGATAAATGATAACTTTTCTCCCCCTTTGGCATCAAGACGCCAAAAAGAAAGAAACTTTTCTCCCTTTTTACTCAATCCACTCTGGATCGCTGCTACTGCTGCTACCCTGACCACCAGCACCATCACCACCACCACCACCGATGACCTCATCATCATCGTCGTTGTTGTTGCCGCCACCGGAAGGAGGAATCCCAAACAGTCCTCGAGTAAAGGTGTCAATGGTTGAGAAGGCGGACTCGGAATTGAAATGGTAAAGGCTTAGGGTACAAACTGTGGGATAAAAGGAACAGGGACCGACGAGGTTAAGTTAAAAAAATAGGGACAAAACTGGGCCGAGTCGGAACATCCGACGGAACATCCGACGGACCCTTCACTGGACAGCATCGGAAGTTCCGACGCCGGTCGGAACATCCGACGGGACCCTCACTAGATACCACCGGAAGTCCTGATGCCGAGCGGAACATCCGATCCCCCTCTTGCTGGAAAAGAGAGTTTTAGACTCCAGAGACTTCGGGAATAGATAAGATCGCTCCGAAAGAATAGAGGGGAGTTCTAAGATTTGAATTTACTCATGGATGACCCGTAAGCATATCAATCAATCAAACTAAGATCATCCGTGAATAAATAGGATATGAATATCCTAAGAGCCAAATCAATCAAGTTTATTTATATAGACCTATATAGCTATAGTAAAATAGATGACAAATCTAAACAAAACAATGTGTGCAATAAGTCAAGCATCATTCCGAGAGTCAATGATATTCAATTCGCTTCACAACTTGTAGAATTGATATGTTTGGTTGAATGGTCTCTTAGAAAGTTGTGATGAATATCGATATGTTTGGTTCGGGAGTGCTGAATAGAATTGTTGGCTATTTTTATGGCACTTTCATTGTCACACAAAAGTGGGATGTGGTTGAGGTTAAGGCCATAATCTCTCAAGGTTTGCCTCATCCAAAATAGTTGAGCACAACAATGTCCTGCGGCAATATTTTCAGTTTCGGCTGTGGATAGGGCAACGGGATGTTGTTTCTTGGATGCCCACGAAACGAGCGACCTTCGAAGGAATTGGCAAGTACCAGAGGTACTGTTCTTATCCACTTTACAACCGGCATAATCCGTATCCGAATAGCCGATTAGGTCAAAGTTTGACCCTCTAGGATACCAAAGGCCAAAGTTGGGGGTGTGTATCAAATATCTTAAGATTCTCTTGGTGTTGACACCCAAATTTGGCAGGAAATCGGATGTTCAGAAAGGGCCGAATATATTGGAATTATCGAACAAATCGGAAATGGGCTTTATCGGCAAAGAAGAGTATATCAGAAAAGCCGATGCGTACGAGACTTCGGAAGAAATACGATTTGATCAGAAACGCGTCGCGGTAAATTAGGTCGTATCGGTATCGGCTTTGTAACACTATAAATAGGACTTTAGGTCTCAATAGAAAGACACAACTCTCAATACACAAAACACTTTCTCGAATCCGTTCGACATCGTCGAAAGGCTTCAACTCGCAGGTAGGACTATCTCGATGGGATAATCGATTCCCTCCTTGTAACCCGTATGCATGGCTGTATCAATTTGATCTCGTGTATACAAACCATGTTAGACTGTCTCGGGATTTACCGATCTTTAACATGTTTTCGCATATTGCACTGTCTCGATTTAATCGATCTGTAATGTGTGTGGTTTGTCTCGGAGAGAGTTTCTCCAGGCCGAGTCATCCCGTTCAGCAGGAGTTCCTCCGCGCAACAGGACCAACGTCTTTTCAAGACTAGGTTCTGCCGGGGAAGGTGGCCGGCCGTACGCTTCGGGTTGCAGGGCTTTCTCTGACGAGCTTCGAGCTGTCCGGTGGCCCTCGAAGTTCAAACCCGGTCACATGGAGAGGTACAATGGGACTCAGAACCCAGAGGAGTTCCTTTCCATCTACGCTACGGCCATCATGGCGGCCGGGGGTGACGAGCTTGTCATGGCTAATTACCTCCCGACTGTCCTTGAGGGTGCTGCTCGGACGTGGCTGTTCAATCAGCAAGAGGGTTCCATCAGCTCGTGGGACCAGCTTTGTGACGCACTGATTGCCAATTTCCAGAGCTGTTACGTGCGTCTGGGCAAGGAGGATGATCTGCACCAGATGATCCAGATGAACGGGGAGACCCTCCGCAACTTCGTGAAGCGTTTCATTAAGATTCGCAACACGATCCCGAACATCTCGGATGAATCTGTTGTCCGCGCCTTCAAAAACGGAGTCCGCGACGAGCGGCTCACCCAGGATCTCGAGATTAATGAGACCTGGACCGCCAACGACTTGTTCAAGGCGGCTGACCGCTACGCCAACGCGGCGGAGCGTGTTCAGTATAAAAAGGCGTTCGACAAAGGCGAGCTGCCCGCCCAGCCTGGTGTAGATGAAAAGAAGAAGAGCAGCAGCAATGTCCCTGGTGACAAGAAGTCCCAGAAGAAGAAGAATAAAGGTGATGCGAAAAATACCGTCGCGGGTATGGATCGCGCACCTCCTCCCAAGGATGGGCAGAAGAAGCCCAACAATAACTACAAGGGCAAAAAGCCTGCTCAGGGAGGCGGACAAGGCAAGAAAGGTCCAAGCGACCGATTTTGCAAGTTCCACCAGCATTACGGGCACGACATACGCCATTGCAGAACTTGGGCTGCAAAGCTCGAAGATTTCTACAACGGCAAGGGCCCAATGCCCACCCTGCCCGAACAAGGTGAAGCCGGTAAAGCCAAGCGCCAAACCGATGATGGTGATCGGGACGACGACGATGAATATCACGAGCCCGTGAATCATATCGCCGTCATCTTCGGCGGCTCCTCGGCTTATCCCTCTCGGCGCAGCCTTAAAGCAGCTGCTCGGGAGGTCCACAACGTTGAAAAGGCCAAACCTCAGCCTGAGTCAATGAAGTGGACCGAGGTCCCCATCTCCTTCTCTCAGGAGGATTGCCCCACTGGGATGACTAAACCTCAGCGGCTCCCGCTGGTGGTTGCTCCGACCATCAGCAACGCAAGAGTTGGCCGTGTCTTAGTAGACGGCGGGAGCGCTTTGGACTTACTCTCTGCTAAGGTCTTGGACGAGATGCAAATCCCTCGCTCCAAGTTGAAGGAAGTCGCCATGCCCTTCTATGGGATTGTCCCGGGAGAAGCCGTCAAGCCGTTGGGGCAGGTCGTCCTGCCAGTTACCTTCGGCAAACCAAGCAACTTCCGGACAGAGTTGATCACTTTCGATGTGGTCGACTTCCCATCCGCATATAACGCGATCTTGGGTAGGCCATCTCTTGGCAAGTTCATGGCCGTCACCCACCACGCTTACCACTGCGTGAAGATACCGGGTCCCAACGGTGTGATCACGGTCAAGGGCAATTACAAAGCTGCTCTAGATTGCGACGAGCAGTCCCTTGCCCTGGTCGACCAGCTTCCACCTCGCGGCCCCGATGCTCCGCAGACCAAGTCTGCACGCCCTAGGGTCTCCCTTCAGCCAGGGGGAGAAACCAAGGAAGTTCCGCTGTCCCTTGACGATACTTCCAAGACAGTTCACTTGGGGGCCAATCTGGACCCCAAATAGGAAAGCGAGCTCATCGCCTTCCTCCGAGCTAATGCAGATGTGTTTGCCTGGGAACCATCTGACATGCCCGGAGTCCCAAGGGAGGTCATCGAGCACAAACTGGCTGTCCGGCCGGACAAAAAGCCTGTTCGCCAAAAGCTTCGACGCTTTTCTGAATTCAAACAGGGGATCATCAAAGATCAGCTTGGCAAGCTGCTCGCTGCTGGTTTCATCCGCGAGGTTGATCACACCGAGTGGTTAGCCAACCCTGTCATTGTAAAGAAGAAAGGCGGCAAGTGGAGGATGTGTGTCGATCACACAGATCTGAACGCTGCTTGTCCCAAGGACAATTTCCCGCTGCCTCGTATAGACCAGCTGGTCGATGCGACTGCGGATGCCCAGCTTTTGAGTTTTTTGGATGCTTACTCCGGTTATCACCAAATAAGCATCTCCCCCGAGGATGAAGAGAAGACTGCCTTCATCACCCCCTTCGGCACTTTCTGCTACACGACCATGTCTTTCGGTCTGCGCAACGCAGGTGCCACGTTCCAGCGCTTAATGGAGAAGACTTTCCCAGAACAGCGCGGGAAAAACCTGGAGGTCTATGTCGACGACATAGTTGTAAAGAGCAAGTTTGCTCCAGATCATGTAAAAGACCTGGCCGAGACTTTTCGTAATCTCACCAGGCATCGAATAAAATTAAATCCAGAGAAGTGTACCTTTGGTGTTCGGTCTGGAATGTTGCTCGGTTATATTATTGGTTCGCAAGGTATTTCTGCCAACCCTGAAAAAATCGAGGCCATTGAAAATATGAAGGCTCCAACTACCGTAAAGGAAGTACAGAGTCTCACCGGGCGGATGGCTGCTCTAAGCAGGTTTATTTCCCGTCAAGGCGAGCGCGGGCTGCCCTTCTTTAAGGCCCTGCGCAAGCACAATAGCTTCGAGTGGACAGAAGAAGCGGATAGATCCTTCCAGGATCTAAAGCGATACCTGTCCAATCCTCCCGTCTTGACTACCCCGCGATATGGCGAGCAGCTCCTGCTGTATCTAGGTTGCACGCCACAAGCGGTGAGTGCGGTCCTGACGGTCGAAAGGGAAGGCGTACAGCGACCAATTTATTACGTGAGCGAGGTACTTCATGGATCAAAGGAGCGTTACCCTGAGGTCCAGAAGCTGCTCTACGCCTTGCTCATGTCCTCCAGAAAGCTTCGCCACTACTTCCAGGCGCATCAAATACTGGTCCCAACCACGTTCCCTCTGGGCGAAATCCTACGGAACAAGGAATCTAGCGGACGTATAGCTAAGTGGGCAATGGAACTAGCAGAGTTTGATCTGTTATTTGCTGCCCGAACTGCTATTAAGTCACAGGTCCTAGCTGACTTCGTCGCTGAATGGACCTGCCCGCCCAAATCCCAGGAAGCTCCCGAGCAACCTGACGAACCCCCATGGACCATGTTTTTTGATGGCTCACGCACTGGAAACTCGGGGGCTGGTTTTGTTCTCATCTCCCCTCAAGGAGAACAGCTCCAGTATTCTATCCAATTACACTTTGTGGCGACTAACAACGCCGCGGAGTACGAGGCCCTCCTCGCGGGACTACGAGCGTGTAAGTCGCTTGGCGTCCAACGGCTGACCGTGAAGGGAGATTCACAGTTGGTCATCAACCAGGTCAACAAGGAGTATCAGTGCTGCGATGACTCAATGGCGCGATACCTGGTTGAAGTGAGGAAGTTGGAGCGGCACTTTCGATTTTTCGAGGTGCTCTTCGTGCCCAGGAAGGACAACTTCTTGGCCGACCAGCTGTCCAAGTATGGATCCTCACGCGAACCTGCTCCGGCAGGGGTGCTCGTCGAGTACCTTTACAAGCCCTCAATCGCGTCTCCGGACGAGGCAACAGAGACAGGTGGTGCTGTCTCCGTTATCGAGCAGGCTGCGGATTGGACAACGCCATTTGTCCGCTATCTTGCAGATGGGACCCTGCCCGACGACGAAGCCGAGCGTTCCCGGCTTATAAGGCGTGCTGCCCCATACAAGCTTATGGGCGGCATCCTTTACCGTCGAGGTGCTCTAGGAGTTCTCTCCAAGTGCATCTCGCAGCAGGAGGGTGTGTTCCTTCTTAGGGACATGCACGAGGGTGCCTGTGGCAACCACGCCTCCTTCAGAACTCTGGTCGGCAAAGCGTTTCGCATGGGATATTACTGGCCCACAGCGTTACAAGATGCCCGGGACATCGTGACTAAGTGCAAGGCTTGCCAATTTCACGCCCGGAAGGCACACAAGCCCGCCCAAGAGCTCCAAACAATCCCCCCATCGTGGCCTTTTTCCACATGGGGCTTGGATCTGCTCGGCCCATTCCCTAAGGGGTACAAGGGCTACACACACTTGCTCGTCGCCGTCGATACTTTCACAAAGTGGATTGAGGCAGAGCCTGTGTCTTCTCTTCACGCCAAAACGGCTGTTCGCTTTTTCAAAAGCAACGTGGTCACGCGCTTTGGGATCCCCCACAAGCTGATTACGGATAACGGTACCCAGTTCCGAAGCGAGCTATTCCAGGAATACTGCGAACAGCTGGGCACCAAGGTCTGCTTCGCCTCTGTGGCTTATCCACAGAGCAATGGAGCAGTCGAGCGAGCTAACGGACAGATCGTCCAGGGTATCAAACGGCGGGTGTTCGCTGCTCTTAACGAGCGCAACAAAGCCTGGGTTGACGAAGTTCCTTCCGTCCTCTGGGCAGTTCGCACTACGGCCAGCCGGGCAACCGGGGAAACTCCTTTCCAATTGGTCTATGGTGCAGAAGCCATCCTGCCTGCCGAAGTTGTACTCGGTTCGCCTCGCGCGAGCTCGGTCAACTTAGTTGACGACGAGCAAGAGCGCCTCCTCGATCTCGATCTCCTCGAAGGCACACGCGACCGGGCACAGGTCAGAATGGCGCGCTACCAGCAAGATCTTCACCGGCACGCTGCCAAATCAGTTCGACCAAGGGTTTTGAAGGCGGGCGACCTCGTTCTGCGCCGTGTCCAGAACTTGTCCAATGCCAACAAGTTAACTCCCCGTTGGGAGGGCCCGTTCACGGTCGTTTCTACTGCTCGCCCGGGGGCTGTTCGCCTGGCTATGGAGGACGGGAGAGAGCTGACCAGCACTTGGAACATCGACCAGCTTCGTAAGTTCTTTGTGTAGGTCATTCGTTTATTTGCTTAGCTTTGCGCTTTTTATCAAACTTCACGCCTTAGTTCGTCCAAGTCTCTCGGGCAGCCATGTAATGTTCAATCTAATAAAAGTGAATATTAGCGGCCCCCTGTGGCCCTTTTCACATCTTGTCTTCTCAGACTACTCTTCCTCTCTGGTAACACTTGATGGCTGCCTGGTCTTGCGAACTCTTGGCTCCGCGATCTTTAGGGTTTCCCTGCTCGTATCCAGTTTCAACGAGTTCCTCAACTCAGAGTTGCGTAAAACGGCATCCAGCCTCGCGGCTAAGTCTGCTCTCGTAAGCCCTCCGCGGCAGAGGCACTTACCGCTCATGGCACAACCACTTGGCGAAGCCTGCTCTCGTAAGCCCTCCGCGGCAGAGGCACTTTTCTTGTTCGGTTACTTTCGGAACAGCCTAACTTACGTTAACGAGCAGTTCTTGGAACGTGTCAATCTGGATACGGGTGTCGCTCTATCTCCCTACGCACGTGCTCAAATTCGCAACTTTCGGTCTTCGAGCATCATCCGTACCAGGGGCTACGGTGTCGCTCTTTCTCTTGTGCACCTGTTCGGGTTCGCAAACTCAGGTTTCTTAAAACTTCCTAGCGCTATTTCGCCTTTCTCTTGGTTTCTGTTCGTTCTTGTCTTTTTACTGCTCTTTTTTGCAGGGAAAAGGTAAGTCCCTTTATTTACATTAACCAAAAGTTGCAGGTACAAAAGTCCCTTTCGGGTTACAGCCCTATTGCTACCTAGAAGCGTGTTGCTCCTTCAGCTCCTTGATCACTTCCTTGAGGCGCAGGACTTCCCCTTGGGCTTTGAACCCCTCTCTGGCCTTAGCTCGTAGACGTTCGGCTTCCTCCTTGCTTTGTCTGGCCTGCTCCATTGCCTTTGCACGGAGAGCCTCGACCTCTTCGGTCTTGGCGCGCAGCTGCTCGGTTAGATCCTCGCTCTGACTAGCTCGCTGCTCGGCGGTCTTGAGCTGCTCGTCCAGCTCCTCGGCCTCCTCCTGTGAAACCCACAGGGTCGAGATCTTCTCCTGGAGTGCCGTGGAAGTCAGCCTCTCTTCGGTGAGCTGGGCCTTGAGGTCCTTCACCTCCGCCACTAGCAAGTTCCGCCATTGGGACACGTCGTCGAGTTGCACTTCGAGCCATTTCGTGCGGCCCTGCTTTCCTTCCGCGACGTTCGCCCTCGCGGCCTGCGCGCGAAGCTCCTCGGCCTCTTCTCGGAGAGCCCCGGAGGATTGCCTCTCCTCGGTCAGCTGGGCCTTGAGCTTTTTCACCTTCGCCTTCAACCTGCTTCGGCTCTTGGCTGATGCGGAGGGCTCCTCCTCGAGCCCCCTCATCAGGAGCTGCTCTTGGAAGGCCGCCAGAACTGCGCTGCGTTCGACGGTGACGCCTTCCTCGAGGTCCTCCATGGTGCCCTTCATGAACTGAAAGAGAGAAGACCAAGTCAAGCTTTGGGCAGCTATAGCTCGAACAGACAAGGTTTGGTTTCGAAGTTTACCTCTCCGAGCCGACGCTCCAGACCCTGGCGCAGGCGATCTTCAAGACCATGCGTCACGAAGCCTCGCCTGTTCGGAATGAGACCGGCTCGATGTTCCCTCCCCTGTCTCCTTTGCTCCTTCCTCTTGCGGGAGCACATGTGCCTGGGGGCAGTAGCAACGGGTGAAGAACTTTCGTCCCCAAGCTCCTGCCTTCCTTCTTCCGCCCGATCGTCTTCGGGCAAGATCGGTGTCTCCCCGCTAGGCGACACCGGTGTTTCTACTGGCAGGGCGATTTGTGCACCCTGCTTGTGGCTTTCTTCTTGCTCCCTGGCGGCGGAACCTTCGCCCTGCTCGCCAATGACTTCCGTCGCCTCAGGGACGGGCTGCTCCTGCGACGAAGCGCCCGGTAGGACCGCCTGCTCGGTCCCACCTCGGACAGCTGGCGGAGCCAACACCTTGGCCCCGCTAACCGTGGCGCTGTGCGCCGCTTCTTCCGCCTCCAGCCGCTCCACCGCGCCCTTCTGTGCGTCGAACTGCTCGCTGGAGCCCGGCGGGAGCAAGCTCCACGCTGCCAACTTGTCCTTGAGGCTGGCTAACATCACTGCCCACGACACACCGTCCAGGTGTTCGTGCAGCAAGGATTGCTCGATCGCCGCGTCTACGTTGTCCGTAGTGATTTCCTCCTAGGCAGCTGATGACAAAAAAAGGTATGAGTTAAGTCCTACGCGGTTCGGTAAGTTGTAAGGTCGGAAGATTTGTTACAGCATACCTGCCGCGGAGGGCTTGATCTTCCTCTTCGTCGTTACAATCTTTCGCCTTTTCCTCGGGGGCTCCTTGGCTTCTTGTCCGCCTTGGCCTCCAGATGCTGGCAGCGACAAGCTCAGCTCCCTGCTAAGCTGAGCGCTCTTTTCGTGCAACGCAAGAAGCTTTTCCTTGCGCGCGACTTCTTCCTCGAACCTCCTTTGCTCGGCGACCTGTTGCAGCCGTTCCATGCGGCCCGGGTGAGCTTGCGCATAGCACTTAAGCCAGAGGGTCATGATCCTTACCTCTTCGTCACTTTGCTTTATTCTGCCTCACAAGATGAAAATGCCACTGTCTTTTGCTTTTGTGATGACCAAGAGATCAGGCTAGTATTCATATAGAAAACCATGCCACTAGTACTTTTCCTGTCATCAAGGTCACCTGCTAGATTGCTGTCACTGAACCCAATAATCATCTCTGCATCTCCTCTTTTCTCATAGCTGATGCCATCATATATGGTGCCTCTCGAATACCTGAGAATCTGCTTGACAGCCCTTTGATGCAAGAGTGTGGGTCTCTCCATGTACCTACTTGCAACACCCACAGCATATGAGAGATTGGGTCTAGTATGAAGGAGATATCTCAAAGATCCAATCACACGCCTGTAACCAGTTACATCCACTGGCTCACCACCTGGATCCTTGTGCAATTTGCACTTCTGCTCCATTGGGAACTTGGTAGAATTGCACTCCGTCATGCCAATCAGCTCTAGGATCTTCTTTGCATATGCTGATTGCTTCAGAGTGATTTTGTCATCATCTTGTGTAACCTCAATTCCTAGATAGAAATTCAGCAATCCTAGATCACTCATCTCAAACTCCCTCTGCATCTCTTGTTTGAAATTTTCTATTTCCTTGATCTGTGCTCCTGTGACAATGAGATCATCCACATAGACACCTACAATCAGTCTTGTCTTGTCATCACCCCTGACATACATTGCCTGATCTTGTGAACATTTCATAAGACCAAATGATTTCAGACAGGCATCCAACCTTGTGTTCCAGGCTCTAGGGGCCTGCTTTAAGCCATAAAGAGCTTTCCTCAGCAAGTACACATGATTTTCTTTTCCCTTTACTGCAAAACCCAGAGGTTGTGTCACATACACCTCCTCTTCTAACTCACCATGCAGAAATGCTGATTTTACATCAAGGTGATGCACTTGCCAAGCTCTGTTTGCAGCTACGGCCAAGATCAACCTTACTGTATCAAACCTAGCAACAGGAGCAAACACCTCATCATAATCAATGCCAGGTTTGGCTACTAATCTGGCTTTGTACTTTACTACAGCACCATCAGAGTCCTTTTTCACTTTAAAAACCAATTTAAGACCTATGGGTATCTTTCCAGCTGGAAGATTTACCAGGGACCATGTGCTGTTTCTTTCAATAGATTCTATCTCAGTTCTCATTGCATCCTCCCACATGGAAACACCCGCTGCTTCACCATAGCTTTGTGGTTCATCAAATTCCAGTAGCAACAATTCATCATCACTACTTGCACCTGAATTCTCAAGAGTGCTAGTTTGTTGCATAATTTCAGCCATGCTTCTATGCCTGCCATGATCATTGCTGTTTGGTGGTGACACCTCCCCTTGAGATCTGCATACAACACCTAGACCCTGAGGTGTACTCTGATCTCTCTGTTCAGACATAGGAATTTCAGTGGCTCTAGTTGACATTTGTGCTGCAGCTAGTCTAGCTCTTGCTCTTGTCATTGGTCCAACTTGTTCCTGCCTAGTTGACCCATGACCCTGGGTATGAATTGCATTTGATGGCACTCCCTGTACACCTTGTTCAGAGTTTGCTTCACTGCTCATACCAGCTTCTGCAACAGATGGCATTATGTTGCCTTCATGCAATACTGCCACTGGTGGTTCTGGTACAATGAACTCAGTACTGTTCTCAGTACCTTCACCCCAGTCCCACATAGCTTGCTCATCGAAGACCACATCTACACTAACATGGATCTTTCTCCTTTCAGGGTCATATAACCTGTTGGCCTTGCTACCCTTTTCAACTCCCAAGTACACCATTGCTTGACTCCTGTCATCTAATTTTTTTTAGAATTGGTTTTGTAACCTTTGCACAGGCAGTACATCCAAATACCCTCAAATGACCAAGGTATGGCCTTCTCCCTTTTATGACTTAAAATGGTGTCTTGTTATCCAATGCTTTGGTTGGCAATCTGTTCAGTAAATGAACTGAATGTTTCACTGCTTCACCCCAAAACCTCCATGGAACTCCCATGCTCTTCAGCAAAGATCTAGCCATGACCATCACTACTCTGTTCCTTCTTTCCACCACACCATTTTGCTGAGGGCCATATGGTGCAGTGAGATGTCTCAGGATCTGTGAGATGTCTCAGGATCCCTCCTTCTTCACAAAGAATACCAAATTCTGCTGAAAGAAACTCTCCTCCTCTGTCTGTCTTGAGCACCTTAATGTGACATCCTAGCACATTCTCAGTTTCAACCCTGAATTTTCTGAATTATCACAGGCCTGATCTTTAGTTTTGATGATGTACACCCACATCCATCTAGAATAATCATCTAATATGAGCATGAAATAACTGTTTCCACCAATGGTCTGAGGTGTCACTGGCCCACACAAATCAATGTGAAGAAGGGCCAGTGGCTCAGTTGATCTATAGTTTGCCACTGCAGGAAAAGAATGCCTCACCTGCTTTGCAAACATACATGCTTGACACACTTGATTTGGATGCTCAATACAAGGCAGACCCTCTGCCATTCCTTTGTCGATCAGCATTTTCAAAGACTTGAAATTTACATGTCCCAATCTAGCATGCCACAACCAAGCAGGGTTCTCTAGATTTTCTAGCAAGCACACTACATCATAACTCTCTATTATAGCTTTATACAGTCTATTTGCTGAACTTTTGATCTTAATCAACAATTTGTCACACGAATCATATACTAGCAAATAACCTCCTTGCATAACAACTTTATTCCCTCTCTCAGCTAGTTGACCACAACTAATAATGTTATTGCAAAGACCAGGGATGTAGTATACCTCAGTAAGGAGTCTTTGTTGGCCATCCTTAAATTTGAACAGCACTGAACCCTTTCCTTTGATCTGTACCTTGGAGCCATCGCCGAACCAGACATTTCTTGCCACAGTTTCATCCAGCTCATGAAATTTTCCCAATTCACCTGACATGTGGTACTTGCCCCATTGTCGAAATACCACACATCTGAAGAAGCATGACCTCCTTCCACAGCTAGAACTGGTGACTCCAATTTTCCATCATTCAGCAAGACCAGATCCTTGGTCTCCACAGTTGCTGACAGCAACAGAGCAGCCTCATCTTCCTCTGCCTTGGCAAGATTGGCCTCACCATTGTGTTACTGTTGCTTGGGTGCCCTGCATTCAGAGGCAAAGTGCCCAAATTTCTGGCAGTTAAAACATTTTATGTGACTCTTGTCACGTGTACCTCCATCGGTATTTGCAGCTCCACGACCCGGTGCACCGCCGCGGCCACACCCGCCACGGCCACGTCCACGCCAGCGCCCACCACCACCGCGGCCGCGCTAGTTGCTCCCACTAGGTGTGGAAGAACCTCCCTTCACCTTCTGGTTGGAGGAGTCGTCGTTGCCACCATTCTTTTGCCGCGCCTGCCACTGCGCCTCAGTGAGCCGGAGCTGGCCGTCAGGTTGAGCACCCGAGGGCTTTGCTGCGCCACGCCGCCACGCGCGCAAGTCATAGCTATTCAAGCGCCCAATCAACTCTTCGAACGCCATGTTGGTGGGGTCACTAAACTGCTCGATGCCGGCGACCGCTTGGTAGAAGCGTTCCGGCACCGTGTCGAGCACCTTCTTCACCTTCTGCGCATCATCGAGGGTGCTGCCAGCCTCGTTGTAGTGCACTGCCATTCTGAAAATTTTGCCGGCGTAACCATCAAGCGATTCGTCATCTTGCATTTTCAGCGCCACAAATTCAGCTCGCAAATTTGCAAGGTGAGCATGCTTGGGGCGATCTGCACCCACAAATCGGAGCTTGAGGCTGTCCCATACCTCTTTCACCGTCTTCTTCTGCGACGCCTACGTGAGGATGTCCTCTGGCAGTGATTGGAGGATCTGAGCTCGCGCCGTCTTGCACTTCTTCACATCCATAGCCGCACCTTCCGCCGGAGCGACTGCATCCCACAGTCCTTCTGCGTCCAAGAGCGCCTCCATCTTGATCGACAATGGAGTGTAGCTCGTCGCCGTCAGCACCGGGCACTGTAGTGACACGCTGCCACCACTCCCAGTGCCGCCATCGCCACCGGCGGGGATCAACGCCATAAGGCTCTGATACCAACTGGAAGTTTCAGCACTGCTCTGTATCGTGCAGGCCGAGCACTCTAGCGAAACCTACAGAATTTAGAGAAGAGGAACAGAGCAAGAACGCATATTGTGGGGCAATTTTCTGTTGTTTTTCATTCCTCACTGTTGGTGATTCGTGAGCGGCCCACCCCGAAGTGGGAGTTGGGCCGGATCCATACCGGCCTGCCGCGGATGTGGAAAGCCTGAGAGGCCACCTTCGGCCGTACCAGGAGGAACGTCTACCCCCGGGCTTGACCAAATCAACTGCGCCTCCCTAGGTCCTGGCCAGGGGCGTGGCGTGGCTCCCGGGCCATCCTTAGCGCGCGGAAAGGTCCCGCAAACAACCCGCCTGTCCCTGAGCAGGTGGCGACAGCTGTCGGGCCCAACCATACTTTCCCCGCCCTTGACCGGGAGGAACTGTGCCTTCCCGGGGTATCCCTAGCCCGGGAAGAGGCACGCAGTCAACCCGTTTTGTCGTCTGCCCCGCGGGTTGGCGGCAACGGTTGTTACGCTACCCGACGCCCCTAACGGGTGGCACGGAGCTGGCTCAGACCCGTCAATGCTATATTGGGATAAAGGAAAAGTGCCTTCGCCCTGAAGCAGCCTCCTCCCCCATATAAGCACTCCCAGACGAACACGTGTCCAGTACTAACTAGACCAGCTTCTCTTTACAGGCCACAGACAGGACGGAGCCCCGAAATGAGACAAGGGCGCCGCTACTAAAGATGAACAAAGCAGAAGTACGCGCGGGGCCTGTCGTATCAGCTCCGGGCGACCCGCCGCGCCTATAAAAGGAGGGACCTGCCCAACGTGGAAGGGGATCCTCTTGGCGCCCAGAATCTGAAGCTTCCTTAGAATTAGTCGTAGTCCTTAGCCACCTGAGTGCCCGAAAACTCCCTTGTAAGCTCGGGATCGGTGCCTTCGAGCCCGGTCTCGGCATGCTTGTACTGTTTTCCACCGTATAATCAACGAAGGCTGGATTAGAGTTGTTACTCGGCAGTGGAGGCTCGAACTAGGGTAATCACGGTTTGTATCTCTTTCGTTCTTCGTCTCCCTCTCTTTCTCTCACGGTACGACGGATCTTTACCCGGATCGCTAAGTCGCACCAGGCGTAGTCGGGGAAGACCGCGCGGCCTGAGCCCCCGTGAGCTTGGCCGCCGCCTCGGGCTGCTGAGAAGGGTTGTCGTTAGGCCTCACTCCAACTATAAATTCGTCTGCCGGTCCGTGGACCCACTGCCCTCTGAGGCGCGTTTCCCAGTCACCGACACTCACGAAAGCAGCAACAACAAAACAAACTACAATGCTTGAATAGAACTAACTGACTCGGAACGTGCCATCCCACGATCCATATTACCCACTATTTGTAACTGAACCTGACTACTTCTAACAGCTAACTGAACATGTACAGGCCACATTGTTCAGAGATACAAAAGCACGCACACACGCATTAGCCGGTGCCACCTGCACCAGCTGCGCCCACCTCCTGCCTCCGCTTCCTGCGGCATCAAACGGATCAATCGTGACGCGCCGAGAAGAGGTGGCTATGATATTCTTTGTTGGGTTAATTGCTGATCTGGACAAACCGTACATGATGGGGAACGCGCAGGCTACGCTAGCCGAAAATCAAAATTTTCGCGCACACCCAGGATCAACATGTAAGTAGGGGACCATGGATCGTTACCCTCGACGCGCGGATGCAGCGGAAGAAGACTCGCGCACGTAGAGGAAGTAACATCTAAACAGAAATCCCCAATCAAATCAAAATTAACTGGAGCTCCTCTTAACATCTAAAAAGAAAACTCTGTGGTCGGACATATAAAAATTAATGATTTTGCTCCTTATCTAACCCTAACATTGCTTCAGAATTTTACGAACTAATAACTTTCAATGACAGAGACGTGGTTCTGATTCTACAGCATTTTCGCTACCCATCTAGATATCGCATTGCTATTATTCACTATCTACCAATTTATTGCCCCCACAGATCCCAATTAGAAATGCTATCTAAATGACAGAGACATGGTTCTGATTCGACAGCATTTTCACTACCCATCTAAATATCGCATTGCTATTATTCACTGCCTACCAATTTATTGTCCCCACAGATCCCAATTAGAAATGCTACTCAACAATATTCAGTAAGGTCATGCAAATGCCCACATAAAAAAAACAGAGATAGAACAAAGAGGCTGCACCTTGAGCCATATCCAAAGCGCACATACTAAGAGCCTCCAATCAGGAACACACGAAGAGCCTTTACTGGCGAAGACCGCAAGAAAACAAAGACAAAATTTGACGAAGCACAGGGCAGGCAGTAAACTAATCTCTACAGCAAAATCGTAACCACATAAATGAGTAGAGAAATTGTAAATTATCTGTAATTAGAGATTGTTGGGAACTTGGGATCACAGAGAGATGGATCGGTTGAGAAGCAAGCAGGAAAGAATGGAAACATGAGAAAAGAATGTAAGAGAGGCAGAAGCAGCACCACATTGAACGACGGCCGACGGCGGCAATACCACATCCACGTCCGTGCAGGAAAGCATTAGGCCAAAATGGCGAGCACCACCAAACCAAATCGCAGCACCTGGAGGTCGCAGGAAAGCATCAGGCCAAAATGGTGAACACTACCAAACCAAATCGCAGCACCTGGAGGTTGCGAGCAAGCAGTCCTTCCCCGCGACGGCGCAGCAATATCCGCCCAGCAAAACGCGAGAGGAGAGGCGGGAGGAGGGGCGGTGGCTTGCCCGAGGAGGAGAGGTGGCGGGCGGCGGTGGGAGAGGCGGCATGGACGCCGTGATGCGCGGGCCAGAGACCTACCTCAGCGGATCTGGCCTCTCCGATGCTCGCCATCCAGCGAGTAGCCCAGGCACAGAGGGGAGGAGCCAGCGCCCTCGCCGCACCTCCCAGATGGAGCCGCCGCCATGGAGGATACGGCCGCCGCCGCCGCCGCCGTGCGCCAGAGCCGGGCCGACCCAGTGCGGGAGGAGGCAGAGGAGCAGGCGGGGAGCCGGACAGCGTGGCCTAAAGAGGCGCGGATCCGGAGCAAGGAGGCGTGCAGGGGTGAGGAAGGAGGAGGCGAGGAGCAGCGGATGAGTGGAGGAAGAGGGCAAGTAAGAGGAGGCGACCATGGCGAAGGCAGCGGCGGTGGCGAGGAGGGAAGACGCGGCACGGGGGAAGAGGGGTGGCTGCGCCCGGAGGCGATGCGGCCGATACTCCAGGGCGAAGTAGCCGAGGACGGGGTGAGAGCGGGCGGTGGGGAGGAGGAGGCGTGGCGCCTTCGCGGCCACGGAAGCCACCGCCTCGCTGAGACCGCGCGATGGACATCGGACGGTCGACGATTTATGGGCGACGTGGCCACCGCGGGCCAAAAAACTGCCACGTGGCCGCGAGGGGGAACGTAAACCCGGCTTTGTACATTTAATAGATGTGTAGTAGCCATAAGAAAGAAATATAATGGTGTTGATGCATTAAAGCGCGCCTCGCCCAGTGTAAATGGGGATGATTCACTCATATAGTGTAATTAAAGAGTTGATGTCCAATTAATTGGGAAACACTTGACACGTACCATGAATACAACAGGAGATGACAGGTACAAACTGTACAAGCAAGTAAGCAACCGTCTTATGAAAAAGGATACTAATAAATGGAACACAAACATATATACACACAGGGATAGAAAGTACAGCGCGCAGATCAAAAGTACAAGCGATCTTCATTGAGGAAAAACATAAACGAAAGTACTCGTATATATGAAACAGAGATACACACACATGTTATATATGTGCTCGCTTGATAGGGTAAGGGTGGGTGACGTATACAGAGCATCTGTGGTACACGAACCAGCTGGGCATGCACGAAGACGATCCAGCTTCATGGCTGGCGTTGCTTGAGAGAGATGAGGGTTCGGAATATGCCCACCAGGTAGGCCGATGATGGACAGAGCAGTGGCTATTGTTTTGACGTTCTTGTAGATGAACCTGTAGATGGCGATCCACACCCACCTCCTGTGCTTGTACTGCGCGAGGCCTTCCATGATTAGGGCATAAGAGATGTCCACACCTCCCAGCTGCGGGCACAACGACTTGAAGAAGTGGAGCGTTTGTTGGTCGCTGTAGGTGGAAAGGACGATACCCTTGCTACACAGCTCGTGCACATCGTCCTCGCGGTTTATGAGCTGACGGCGAGGTCGTCGGCGCGGCCGGTCGCCGTGCATTGCTCCAGCGCCGCCATGTTGACGAGCCAGCAGGAGATGACGTCATACAGAAACAATGGCGGCAAGGAGAGCGTGGCGAAGATGGGGCCCCTTGTGATGCTTATCCTTGAGAACCTAGACGTCTCGCTGGGCTTCAGCTTGACCCCAATCTCTGCGAGCTCCACTGCATTCGTGGCTTACCCTAGCCTTAGCGTGCGCCTTGTCTTTCTTCTATCACACTCCTGCCACTCCCAGTAATCAGTCTCCCCCTTCTCCCTCTGGACACATGCTTGGTAGAATCGGACAGCG
This sequence comes from Raddia distichophylla, assembly GCA_005191435.1. Taxonomy (NCBI): domain Eukaryota; kingdom Viridiplantae; phylum Streptophyta; class Magnoliopsida; order Poales; family Poaceae; genus Raddia; species Raddia distichophylla. The sequence continues at coordinate 1,567,171 of SPJY01037139.1, read as the reverse complement.
CCAAGGAGATGCGCTGGCTCCTCAAAACCTTGGCTCATGTCAACGGCAGCTTGTTCAGCCCTGCAGGAATCAAAACGGGAAATCATACGACCAATGATCTCCGGCAGATACAGGGCCTTAAGGCCGGCGAGGAGCTTGAGCACCGGCCAGGGGATCTGGTTCTCCAACAGCATGATGTCCCTGATGATGCTGCACCTGCCTTTGGAGTAGATCACGGCTCGCAGAGGCGACTGCGCCTGCTCTCCTGGGGTTGGGAACAAAGAGAGCAGACACTCCACCAAGAAGCAGCCATCCAAGAACATCATGTCCGCGAACTCATCCGCGGCGAAGAATTCAAGCACAGCATTGTCATCAGCGTAGCGGCTACGGGCCTCGCCAACAACATGGGAGATCATGTTGTAGACTGCCTCCTTTGAGCAGTCCAGCCCTTGACAGAAGTAGTCGGCAGCCATGCGTTTGACCTCCTTCATTGCTTGGAGCGCAGGTTGGCCATGGTGGTAAGGACCAATCGCCACCACCCAAGGTTCTATGTGATCCATGTCTGTGCCGACCCTGCGTAGGTGCGCAGGGAACCTGTGGATCTTTGAGGAATGGAGATCTTCGGCCCTCTCCACTATATCTGGTTCCCCAACATTAGCAATTTGCAGCGTATTATTGATATTCATGATATCAGAAATATTTTCTTCAGCGATGTGTGTTACAACTGTATCTTTATAATCTTCCTTGAGTTCTGTTGACACAACATTAACAATTTGCGGCCCATTGTAGGCATCTATGATATCTTTCATATCTGCTTCTTCAGCACTGCAAAACCGTACACTACTGGCTTCTGGTAATGTTTCTACCTTGCCTTCGGCCCATTCAGTTTCTTCAATCTCGTGGGTCTCCCGTTGGAGCTGCTCGCCCCCAGGGGCAGGGGTATCAGAGGGATCTGTGGAAGGGTTAAATATGTTGCTCGTTAGTTTCATGTCTTCGGCTTGGAATTGGATAGAGACCACAGAAAATGCATGCAGCTGAGTGTCTCGGTTAAAAGTTTCGGCTACAAAATTTATTAAAAAAAGTATAGATTACCCCCCCTAAACTATTGCCTTATTATATATAGAATACCCCCTCAACTCCAAAACCAGAAATTTAACACACTGAACTTTGCAAACCGGATAGTTTACCCCCCTGTCTCAGTATTCAGCTCGTTTTGAACAGATAAAAACTGTACATGGCAGCAGCCCATCCAATACATAAATAAGCAATATTTTACACATCACGCACTAAAGTTTTGAGTTTAAATCTCCACTTAATTGCTTAAATATGTTGCTTATACGAACCTAATTACTTATGTGCCTTGTGTGGCATACATGTTCTGTTTGATGATTTGGAGACAAAACTTTAGTGCATGCCGTGTATTGGATGGGCTGCTACCATTTACAGTTTTTATATGTCCAAAACCTGCTGAAAACTGAGTCAGGGGAGTAATCTATCCGGTTTACAAAGTTTAGGGTGTTAAATTTTTGATTTTGGAGTTGAGGGGATATTCTATATATACTAAAGCAATAGTTCAGGGGGTAATCTATACTTTTTCCAAATTTATTAGGGAGTGGCTGTGAGGCAGTCATCTGTCTGCGCCCACATCTTCCGCTGGACCGCGGGACCAGCTGTCGGCGGCCGCATGGCGAAAGGGCAGTTGGCGGTCGCACGGCGAGTCGGCGAGGGGCAGATGACTGTCGTCGAGGAAAATGAATTTATTATTTTTCATATAAGGTATGTACACGTTGTAACAATTTGTAATCTTTTTTTTAAGATTATTTTAGGTTTTTAGTATAAGGCGCGAAACTGCTGTATATGTAACTGTTGACACCCAAATTTGGCAGAAAATCGGATATTCAGAAAGGGCTCTATATATTGGGCCAAATTGGAAATGAGCTTCATCGGCAATGTGAAAGGAAATATTGGAGAATACCGATAGGCAAAAGACTTTGGAAGAAATACGATCCGATCAGAAGCGTGTTGTGGTAATTTAGATCGTATCGGTATCGGCTTTGTAAATACTATAAATAGGGTCTTAGGTCTCAAGGTCAAAAGACAGAACTCTCAATACACAAAACACTCTCTCGAATCCGTTCGACATCGTCGAAAGGCTTCAACTTGCAGGTAGGGCTATCTCGATGGGATAATCGATTCTCTCCTTGTAACCCGTATGCATGGCTGTATCAATTTGATCTCGTGTATACAAACCATGTTAAACTGTCTCGGGATTTACCGATCTTTAACATGTTTTCGCATATTGCACTGTCTCGATTAAATCAATCTGTAATGTGTGTTTATCCTGTAATACCGATTGTTAGGTATTCCATATGCTTTTCCCGAATTTGATATACGCAACTGTCTCGTTCAATCGATCTTGTATATGCCATGTTTAGGGTTTTGCTTGTGCGAACGTTTACCGATCTGTATTGCATCTACCTTTATCAGTCTCTATATCTTTAAATCGGTTTATTGGTTTATATCTAGATTTAGACTTGAATACTGCCTTGGCGTGACCAATCTATTCAATCTGTTTCTTGGTTAAATCCGATACATTGATGTTAAGGTTTATTGCTGATACTATTACAAAAATACCAAAAATAAGTAAAAGAATTAGATTTGAATATCTATTTAAATGTATTTGCTCTATCAGGCTTCAAGCCGATAGATCTTGTAATCGGTTAATACAAAAACCGATTACAAATAACCTGATCTGGCTATCTTAAAAGCGATTAGGCTTATATTACTGACGATTTTATCCTTATTGATTTACAGGTCAAATCAATTGGCACGCTTGGTTTGAGTTGCGACGCATTCACCGAATCGACGCTTCTGCACGTGTGTTCACAGAAACCCTCGTTTTTGTGTCAACATACTTTTTGGCACGCCCGGTGGGACCAAACAATCGAATCCGACGCGATGACGCGCACCGATGCCGAAGCAGCGGTGGAGGGGCTCAAACACGCTGCTGAACCCGTGACGTTTGACGATCTGAGCCCAGATCAGAAAAAGGAAATCGAAGATAGGCTCGCAGAGATCCACGAGGAGAATAAGAAGAGAATGTTAACTGGCTATCGGAAAACCCGTAGTGGCCAGGTTACCAAAACCTCGATTGGAGATCCACTTCTGACCGGAGATTATTCTGAGATAATAAGAGATCAAATTAATAATTCGGTCTATCGATCGATGCTGGATCAGTCATCGGTCTTGGGGCATATTGTCCACTAGAGCACCAGCGCTGCGCTGCATATCATCATGACTGGGCAGGCTCCTCACGTGAATCGGAATTCCCCGCAAGGGATGAGTTTTGGGAACCAATATCCAGCCTACACCCAAGCAGGAACATCACATATTGGAGCTTCCCAACCAAATCCACCATTGACTATCAACCCTACTCCGATTCAGATGATATCGAGTAATCAGGCTATAATCCCGACCCCAGAGCTGGTGTATCAGCCGATTAATCCAGGAATAAATGAGAATCTGGAAGAGATGACCAGGAGTTTAGTTTATAGCATGATGAAGCAGTGCGGATTCAACACTCCCAAGATCGCTCCGCATTACACCATGCCGTATCCATCGGCTTTTAACGAAACAGAGTACCCGCACAAGTATCGTGTTCCTGATTTCGCGAATGCCAAGTTTAGCGGAAGCGATCATACCTCTACGTGCGAACATATTGCTAGATTTCTTGCGCTCTGCGGAGAGGCTGCGTCAAAGGACACTCTCAAATGCCGATTGTTCCCGCTGTCGCTATCGGGATCGGCTTTCAACTGGTTTACTTTGCTCCCTCCGAATAGCATCACTTCGTGGCCAGATCTTGAGAAGAAGTTTCATGAATATTTCGACTCTGGAGAAAACGAAGCAAGGATTACCGATATCATGATGATCAAGCAAAAGTTTGGAGAATCGGTAAATGATTATTTGCGCCGGTTCAGGGAAGTAAGGAACCGATGCTATAGCCTCTCACTGCCCGATAATGAACTGGCAGAATTGGCTTTCAAAGGCTTATTACCTGTTAATCAAAAGAAGGTGGGAAACCAGGAGTTTGCTGACATATCGCATCTGGCTCACAAAATCGCGCTGTATGAAAGTCGATTCTCTGATAACCCCTACCCAGGCCAGAAAGAGTATCAGAATAACAACAACAATTACAAGGGTAAGGATAAAGCCGTCAATATTGTTGAGACAGAGGAAATTGAAGACTCAGATGATCCCGATGATGAGGACATGGGTGCATACGTGGCTGAGTGGGTGAATAATAAGAAGGAATTCGAGCTTGGATGGATAAAGCCGAAGGGCTCTGAGAAGGGCAAGTACGCATTTGACACATCCAAATGTGATCTGATTTTTGATCACCTATTGCAGGAAAAGCAGATTCGGCTTAAACAGGGGCATGCAATTCCTCCACTTGAAGAACTGAAGAAGAGGAAATATTGTAAATGGCATAATTCTTACTCGCATGCCACCAACGAATGCAACGTGTTCAAGCAGGTGATCCAGAAGGCGATTGAAACCGGTCAACTTAAGTATCAAGATAAAACTTCGCAGATAGACACACAGCCGTTCCCTATCGGCTTTATTGGCATGGTTGACGCCAAAAGGAAAGCCGATGACCCGGAGAGTTCCAATCGGTTTAAAGTGCTTGTTGGTGATAAAAGGATCGTAGTAGAAGAGAGGCCAGACCTTAATTTCCGATCGTCAGGCCGACGCGGTGGGAGGACTGGTGAGCGGCGTGAAGTGAACCACGGTTATAATCATGGTCCAGTTTTTAAGCCAAGGCCAAAGCAGACTTTCGATCAGTTGTTGGAGAAATATGATCGGATGGCTAAGGAAACACCTCGCCAGCACGTCAAATCGAATGCCCCAGAAGATATTCGGGAGAATTCAAATGATCAGGATTGGGAGATGGCGCACTGGGATTGTCCTTTTTTCCGATACTGCTAGGAAGAGAAGATGTCATTGCCTACTCTACAGAATTGCCCGATGAACCACGCATTCATTCCTCCCAAGAGAACTTCTGTAAAAGATCGACTGGTGTTCCCTGCTGCAAAAGCCGATGATATTACAATGAGTAAAGTTACCGAGGCGCATCGGCCCCCTAAAGTACCATTGCCACGATGGTGCCCGAGTGGGATCACTAAGTGTCAGAAGCGACGCTTGCAGCGGATGAGGCACGCTGAGGCTAATGAGGCAGAAGCCGAAGGGTTTAGGGACACTCTTCTAGAGAAAATGAAGCCGATGAGACCAGCTAGGGGCAAACAGGAGTGGAGACCCAAGTTGAGATCGGCTGTTATCATTGAAAAGGATTCCGATGAGATATCATTTGCTACTAATATGGTTTGCATATTGCCTCGGGAGTTCATGTGTGATTACGAAGAGGCAGCTGCAGAGCTGGTGATTGGGGCAGAGGATGCCATCTTTAAGAAACCGGAGAATTCCCGATTGCATCTAAAGCCGTTATTTATTATGGGATACATGAATGGCAAACCAATTTCCAGGATGATGGTCGACAGTGGTGCCACGGTAAATCTAATGCCATATTCTGTGTGCCGCAAAATCGGAAAGTCCACAGAAGATTTAGTCAAGACAAATATGGTGCTAAGCGACTTTAACGAAAACCCAACTGAAGCCAAAGGGGTTCTGTTCGTGGAACTAACAGTCGGAAGCAAAACGATCCCGACAGCTTTCTTTGTGATCGAAGGAAAGGGGAATTATAATGTGCTGTTAGGGAGAGATTGGATACACGCCAACTGCTGCATCCCATCAACATTACATCAGCTTTTGATCCAGTGGATTGGTGAACAAATAGAAGTAGTCAGAGGGGAGTCTCTGACAGCAGAAGCCAATTGTGCTGAGATACATGATAACTTGGAGGCATTATCGGGTAAACCTCTAGACGATTGCGATTTCTTAAGGAGAGGCATTATCGGGAAAACCCTTAGAAGATTGTGATTTCCTCAGTTTTAGCAAGCCTGGATTTAAGCCGACGACGTTGGAGACCCAATCGGTGACTCAAGGACACGAGGGTTTTTTATGGGAGCCGCGACACTAGAGGAAGTAGAGCATAAGATGGGCCAAGGCTTTATATCAGCTGATGAACTTGAGAAAGTCGATATTGGAACTGATGGTAAAGAGAGGCCCACTTACATCAGCAAACAGCTGCCGCGGGAGTACAAAGATCGGCTTATCCAGATACTTAAGGACCGGGTTGATTGCTTTGCCTGGGAATATCACGAAATGCCTGGTTTAGACCGATCTATAGTTGAGCATAGGATTAAGATGAAGCCTGGATTTCGGCCGGTGAAACAGTCACCAAGGAGGATTAGTTGGAAAATTTACGATCAAGTAAAGGCCGAGATTCAAAGACTGTTAGACGCAAAGTTTATTCGGCCATGCAAATATGCCGATTGGATTTCTAATATTGTGCCAGTAGGAAAGAAGGATTCTGATAAAATTCGGGTGTGCATTGACTTTCGAGATTTGAATAAAGCGACATATAAGGACGAGTATCCGATGCCGATCGCCGATCGCTTGATCGATGCTGCTTCAGGCAATCGGATTATCAGTTTCCTAGATGGCAATGCTGGTTACAATCAAATCTTTATGGCCGAAGAAGATGTGAGCAAAACTGTGTTTAGATGTCCTGGTTCTATCGGCTTGTTCGAATGGGTAGTGATGACTTTTGGGCTGATCAGTGCCGGGGCTACTTATGAAAGGGGGATGAACTTGATTTGCCACGATTTAATAGGTAAACTTGTTGAGATTTATATCGATGACGTGGTGATTAAATCCCAGGAAGAGGAACAACACTTGGCTGATATTGTGACCGTCCTCGATCGGTTTCGAAAATATGGCATGAAGATGAATCCGAAGAAGTGCGCTTTTGGAGTATCAGCCGGCAAGTTCTTGGGGTTTATGGTGCATCAGAGAGGGATTGAAGTTCACCCTGATCGAATAAAAGCGATCCTGAATACTAAACCTCCAGATTCGAAGGTTCGTCTGCAAGAGCTAATCGGTAAAATTAATTATTTGAGGAGGTTTATTTCTAATTTATCGAAAAGGATCATTCCGTTTTCACCGTTGCTTAAGCTGAAGAATTCCGATAAGTTTGTTTGGGGGCCTGAACAGCAGAAGGCGTTTGATGATATCAAAGGGTACTTGACAAACCCGCCTGTTCTGGTAGCTTCGAAAGTTGGCTTGCCGTTTAAGCTTTATTTATCCGTATCGCAAAATACACTAGGGGCAGTATTGTTCCAGGAAGTAGATGGAAAGAAACGCGCAGTCTTTTACTTGAGTAGGAAATTGCTGGACCCTGAAACCCGATATACAGTGGTGGAAAAATATTGCCTTTGCTTATACTTTGCTTGCACCAAATTGAGGCATTATCTATTGGGTGCCGAGTGTAAAGTTGTTAAATACGTGCTTAGTGCTCCAATCATCAAAGGGCGATTCGGCAAGTGGGCATACACTCTCATCGAGTTCGATCTAACCTACGAATCTCCAAAGGCTGTCAAGGGACAGGTATTAGCCGATTTCATTACGCACCATCAAGAAATTAATTTATCGATTCTATTGCCTTGGGTAATGTTCTTCGATGGATCGGTTTGTGAGAAGGGGTGTGGAATCGGTATTTTTATTGTTTCCCCTGGTGGTGTTCCTTACCGATTCAGTGTTACTATGGATTATGGGTTAACCAACAATCAGGTGGAATACGAGGCTTTGATTCAGGGTTTGGAGTGGTTGATCCAAGCTGGTGCTATGGCTGTAGAGGTATTCGGAGATTCGCAGTTGGTAGTTTTCCAGATGATCGGTAAACATGAGTGTCATAGCGAATATCTTCGGGAATATCTGGAAAAAGCTTCTGATTTGGCTAAATACTTTAGCATATTTACAATTCATCATATTCCGAGGGAACAGAATTGTGAAGCCAATGATTTAGCTCAAGAAGCATCAGGGTATAGATTACCAATCATGGAGTTGGAGCTTATTCCGATTGCGAATCCTGTTCCAGTTGGATGGCAGGCGAAAATTATCGGCTATCTCAAGGATCCTCAAGGAAGCGCCGATAGGAAGCTGAAAAGGCGAGCTCAAAGGTATGTCCTGATCAGTGATAGGTTATACTTGTCGGTACATAAGGTACCGGGGTGTCCTCTCCACATCCTCCAAGAAGGAGGTAGAAGACGGAGTCATCCAGAAGGACCGTGAAGACCGGGTCCGGTTCTGAGTGGACTGGCGGGCACGCGGGCCCCATCGCTCGGAACTGGGCCCTGAGGCGTCTCTCGTCAGGTGGGGGCGACCAGACCCCTGCGCCGGGAGACCGGGCGAGCCCTCCTCATGCCAGGCGGGCGACCAGACCCCAGCACGCGGGCGAGCCTTCCACGTGCCAGGCGGGCGACCAGGCTCCAGTACGCGGGCGAGCACCGCCTCGACCAGGACACGCGGCGCGCCGGGCGAGCAGCTCGGCGACCAGGATATGTAGGATCTCGGCGACCAGGATATGTAGCAGCTCGGCGACCAGGATACGTGTCAGATCAGCGGGCAGGCGAGCGATGGGACCCGCACCGTATCGTCGACCACGTGAGCAGCTGGCAGGGTCGGCGAGACTATGGGCCCCACCTGCCACCGATGGGACGCGACAAGGCAGCAGGACGTGCGTAGCAGGCGGCTACGACTACACGGCATTTATTGTATACCTACCAGTACAGTGAGTTCGGAAATGTTCAGCATGCGCCTGCATCTATTTTACATCCGATTGTGAAGCCGTGGCCTTTTAGGGGATGGGGGATTGATATGATCGGAGAAATATTTCCTTCCTTGTCCAAGGGGCATCGGTATATTTTGGTAGCGACGGATTATTTTACTAAATGGATTGAAGCGGTACCATTGAAGAAAGTAACTGTTGCTAAAGCTTTCGACTTTGTTAGAGAGCACATAATTTACCGATTTGGGATTCCTCAGATGATCACTACGGATCAAGAATCGGTATTTATGTCAGAAGCATTTCAAGATTATGCTCGGAGCTTGGGGATCACAACAATCAACTCCTCGCCGTATTATGCTCAAGCCAACGGTCAAGCAGAATCTTCAAATAAGAGTGCTATAAAGCTGATTAAACGAAAAAACGATGAAAGGCCGCGGGTTGGCATAATACTTTGGCGGATGCACTGTGGGTATTGGGCATATCGGATTGCTAAACATGGAGCCACGAAGGTGTCGCCATTTGAACTGGTTTATGGTCAGGAAGCTGTTCTACCGATTGAAACTATCGTTGGTTCCACGAGAGTTGAGGAGCAAAATAACGTGAGTTGAGGAGCAAAATAACGTAAAAGCCAATGATTACAACAATTTGATGGTGGATAAGCTGGATGACAAGGTGACGGTTCGGTTAAGAGCATTGGAACATATCTAACGTGACAAACAAAGAGTCGCTCGACATTATAACAAGAAAGTTGTATCGAAAGCTTTTGAAGTGGGAGAGCTTGTGTGGAAGACATTTTTACCGAGTGGTTCTAGGGATCCTAAATACGGAAAATGGTCTCCAAATTGGGAAGGACCGTTCAGAATCAATCGGGTTATCCTTGGAAACGTTTATATCTTGGAGACGCTTGAAGGAGAAGTTTTCGGTAAAGCGCTTAATGCCTAATATCTAAAGAAATATTATCCTAGCGTTTGGGTTGGAGCTTGAGTTGATGTTTGTTAAAAGTCGATTCCGTGTGAATCACCTATAGCTCAATTTTAATCAGCGTGTTGCTGCCGAGTGAAAGCCGATTCAAGGGAATCGCCAATAGTTTATTCTACTCGTTAAAATAGTTGACTCGATTCGTTGCTGTTGAACAAAAGCCGATTCCATGGAATCGCCTATATGCTGTTGAGCAAAAGCCGATTCAATGGAATCGCCTATAGATAAACATAAGTACTTAAACGATTGTATAAAGAGCGTTATTACAAAGGCGCGAAGGCCTCAAACGTTTTGCCCAAGGGGCAGAGTGAAACTTTGTTTTCCGATCGGTACAAACCGATCCGAACATGTCAATATTTGGCTCGCAGGCCACTACATGTAAATATTTGGCTCGCAGGCCAATTAATCGCAAAATTCATGAATGGCGGCGGCAGCGCTGGTGATCGTATCCCGAATCAGGTTGATAGTGTTGGTATCTTCCTCAGCAGATCCGGGGATGATCGGCATTTTCTTCTTCGCTTCCAATACTGCTAAGCCGCAGGCCTTCACAACGCCATACTGCTCCTTGGCCGCAGACTTGGTCTCCTCAAAATCCGAGCGAGCAGCCGCTTCGGCTTTCTTTGCTTTCTCCAGTTCTAGTTCCAAGGACTTAACCCTTGAAACTGCCTTGGAGGCAGTGAGCTTTGCCGATTCGGCTTCACGCTTCAGCTGGAGAAGCTTGTCATTCTGAGCGTTGGCGTCCTGAGTCAGTCCTTTCAACTCAGCCTCTGCGTCCTTTAGGGCTTCCCTTTGATGGAGCCGATCTAGCGCCGCATCGAAATCGGACTTTCTACCTGCAAGAGATAGCAGTTTTTTGATGGCCGCGACCACTTGCTCTGGAAGGACCTCTTTGACGGAGTCAGCTATTTCCCGGATGGCAGGCGGGTTGGTCAGGAAAGCCAATTCATCGCTCACCGATTCCCACATTTGTTTAAGTTTCACCAGAGCATCTGGAGAAAGTCGATTCTTCCTGGACGGCTCTGGGGCTGGCGAGTCGACGATGGCGATTGGAGGCTATGTAGTCCGGATTGGTGAAGATAAGAAATCGAGCTCGTCGTCGAGCCAATCCATACTGGACGGGTCGAAGTTGAGTTCATCGTCTTTTTTGCCATCATAGGTGATGACCTGCGTAGAGACCACGGTAACCTTGACGGGACTGCAAAGTTGGAACATATACTGGAAGAGAAAGTTTATGGTTACAAGGTATCGGAAATTTAAAGGGTGGATAAAAATGAGGTATAGAATTTCCAATTACATCTTGTGGGTAGAACGTTGGTGGCGTCTGCGATGCTGGCGGCGGAGCAGGAGTCGCGTCCTTCTTTTTCCGGATGGGAGAAGTATCCTGGAGTACAAACCCCGATAAGCGAAGAACCGATTGAATGTAATTAAAGTTGAAGAGAACCAAGTGCTTACTGTGTTACATACCGATTCGGTGGTATCAGGTGTACGCATCTTTTGGGGACGTGGTTTCCTGGCAAGCACCTTTCTCCTCTGGCCAGTTTCGCCTTCGGGTTTTCCTGTTGGTTGGATAATTAAACAATCGGAATAAGGAACATATAAGATGTGAGCCGATTGTACCTCTCTTTTTGGGTTGTTGAGAGGGGCTTTGGGCGAAAGCCGCTGCAGACTTCGCAGCTAAATGGAACTGGCCAGCCGCATCACCAATGAGCTTGGCCTTTGGGCGTTTCTCCCCGCTCTGAAAGAAAGACAATGTCAGGTTAGTAATCGGAAAATGAGAAGTATTACAAGTGTCGGTACATAAGGTACCGGGGTGTCCTCTCCACATCCTCCAAGAAGGAGGTCGAAGACGGAGTCATCCAGAAGGACCGTGAAGACCGGGTCCGGTTCCGAGTGGACTGGCGGGCACGCGGGCCCCATCGCTCGGAACTGGGCCCCGAGGCGTCTCTCGGCAGGTGGGGGCGACCAGACCCCTACGCCGGGAGACCGGGCGAGCCCTCCTCATGCCAGGCGGGCGACCAGACCCCAGCACGCGGGCGAGCCTTCCATGTGCCAGGCGGGCGACCAGGCTCCAGTACGCGGGCGAGCACCGCCTCGACCAGGACACGCGGCGCGCCGGGCGAGCAGCTCGGCGACCAGGATATGTAGGAGCTCGGCGACCAGGATATGTAGCAGCTCGGCGACCAGGATATGTGTCAGATCAGCGGGCAGGCGGGCGATGGGACCCGCACCGTATCGACGACCACGTGGCAGGGTCGGCGGGACTATGGGCCCCACCTGCCACCGATGGGACGCGACAAGGCAGCAGGACGTGCGTAGCAGGCGGCTACGACAGCACGGCATTTATTGTATACCTACCAGTACAGTGATCATGTAATAGGCTAGACGTCCCCCGTTTCTCTCTCCCCGTCGGGTCAAGCTCGCCCATGCTATATAACGGCCCAAGCCACCACAGGAAAGGGGATCCTGGGCAGTTCTCTCATTTCCACCTTATTTTCCATAGCAATACACACACATAGAGCTGGAGCTCAGCAGGAGTAGGGCTATTACCCACCTCGGGGGCCCAAACCTGGGTACATCGCGTGTGTTCTTACTGTTCTTGGGAGCTCGAGGGCGGTTCGAGGCGCAGCAGTGCTACCCCCCGTCGAATCTCTGAATCTTCTCTTCTAGCGGCAGAAAAATACGCTGACAACAAGTTACTCAACGCATGCAAGTTAATGCGGTTAGAAGAAGATGTATGGTTTTGGGAGACTGTTCTTTCGTTGTCTGAGTCTTATGAGGAGGGTCCCGACTCGGAAGATTTTTCCTCTTTTTCATCGTTTTTACAATCGGAATCAGAAGAGCTGGAGCTTTCACTGCTACTTGTTTCCGATTCTGATGAAGGCTCGGCCACACCAGCCATCTTTGGCTAGTTGGGTTTGCAAGTTTCCTTCTGGCCAGTGACCCGTTCGATTAAGGTTGCATCTCCGCCTTTGGAAGCATATATGTCCTTTGCGATAGCTTCCCACCAGGTATCGAATGCTGATGAAGTGTTGACCCACATAATAAATTCCGATGGCATTTCAAAATCCAAGTGGGCAGCAGACAGAATACCATTAGCTGATTGGGAGTTTAAGTCATCTCTGGCATTCAGCTGACGGTATATAAAAAGATCGGGAATTTCCTGCCCAAGGTTGAATTGCCGAGTTACTACTGCTGGGTGATAAAACTCATATGAAGATTTTTTGAGATGAGTCCTGGTACTCAGAATGGCAAAGAAGATGCTTGGAGAAATGAATTTTTTATAAGCTGACAAGGCCTCACCCTCTAAAGTGCTGGCTAATCGGAAAAAGGAAGGGATTGGATATCTGTCCAGATCTGTGTATGCATTGAATTGCTCTAAGCCGTATTCCGATTCAGACATGGTATAGAATGCAACCATGGAATGAGACATATCGTGTTGATTTAGGCATCTCCTGTTACAGTTGACTGAGATCATTTCTCCGTATGATCTGCAGAGGCGATCGGTACTATCGGATTCTTTGTCGCTTGGGAATTTTAGGCTGAAATCTAATTCGCCAAGGGAGTTGTATATCTGGAGTTTCAGGAACATTTCGATAAACCAGAAAGGGCCACCTAAGTTACCAACTGAGTGATCGGCTTTTGGTGAGCAGAGACCTTCCCTAATCTCATGCATCATCCGGTAAGTGGCTCCTAAGAGATATTTGCCGATTGCCAGTTTTTGACCCAATGCCAGTGCTTCAGCTATTCCTTGATGAACCTTGCTGGGACTAAGAGATTGCCCGCAGAAGAAAAATAGATCGAGCCACATATTCAAAAAAGCGATGTGCTCTTTATCTTCCACGTTGCCCGTCTGTTGGTGGGTGCTGATATACCGTTGCCAGCCAAAGTTCTTCTCGGGAACCAGTTTCAGCGTGGTGGTCAGATCGAAAGCCGATAGCATTTTGCCATCGGGACTTAAGCCGGTTAGCATCGCTACATCCAAAAGTGTAGGGCTAATAGGTCCGGTTGGGAAAAGAAAAGCATTGGCTGTGTCACACCAGAAGTAGGCTGATGCTGCCATGAAGGGTTCATCTGCTGGTGGGGGAGATAAGGAGAGATGGATTGCATCGGTTATTCCAAGTTTGTCCCATTGCTCTTGTTTTTGGCTATAAATCCGAATCAGCCATTCCTTATATAACTTGATCGGGCTAGGCCAGGATCTAAAAGCCGATTTCCAGCTGTTAACAGTGAGTTTTTTGGCGAACAAGGGGGGTCTCGCTACTGAATGGAATATAAAATCCGATGGATCTCGGTCTCCTACTAGCCCCAAAGAATATAAAGCTTCAGAATCCGAGTATGGAATTAGTACCTGAGACATGATCCCGATTGAAAGTTGGACAATTGGCTGCGCGCTGATTGCTGAAAACTCTGAGATTTCCGATGCGAGAGACGTACGCGAGTAGGAAAGTGTGAAAGTAACGGCGAATGGGCGTCTACTTATAGCCATGGTAAAAATTAGGGTTTACCGCGCTTTTCGGCGTTGCGGTTACAACCCATGTTGTCTGCTGGGCTGACGCGTGTCCTCGAGATGGGTTGGAAGTGAAGAATTACAGGGGCAAAATTGTGAGATAGTCTGATATGGTAAATCCGATTTTACTTGAAAGTTCGGCTAATGAGAATACCCATTGCCAAACTTAGTGGCATATGTTGACACCCAAATTTGGCAGAAAATCGGATATTCAGAAAGGGCTCTATATATTGGGCCAAATTGGAAATGAGCTTCATCGGCAATGTGAAAGGAAATATTGGAGAATACCGATAGGCAAAAGACTTTGGAAGAAATACGATCCGATCAGAAGCGTGTTGTGGTAATTTAGATCGTATCGGTATCGGCTTTGTAAATACTATAAATAGGGTCTTAGGTCTCAAGGTCAAAAGACAGAACTCTCAATACACAAAACACTCTCTCGAATCCGTTCGACATCGTCGAAAGGCTTCAACTTGCAGGTAGGGCTATCTCGATGGGATAATCGATTCTCTCCTTGTAACCCGTATGCATGGCTGTATCAATTTGATCTCGTGTATACAAACCATGTTAAACTGTCTCGGGATTTACCGATCTTTAACATGTTTTCGCATATTGCACTGTCTCGATTAAATCAATCTGTAATATGTGTTTATCCTGTAATACCGATTGTTAGGTATTCCATATGCTTTTCCCAAATTTGATATATGCAACTGTCTCGTTCAATTCTACGACGCTTCTACGCTTAATCAGGTCGTAAGTCTCCTTCTTTTCAGTTCAATTCAAATTCAAAAAAAAAACCCTCTCCCCAATCACGAGTCACGTGGGGTTCAATTACGACCATCTCAAGCAAGCCCGTGGCAAAAATCCGACGGCTAAGGATAAAGCACTCCGGAGCACTTTCACGGCGGGATAAGCCGAGTCTCCGCGCAATGTGGAATTCCCGCGGCCTAAGGGTACAATAAGCCCACGTCAGGTTTGTTTGAATGGCTAACTAGGGCCTCGCAGTGCTCGGGGGCTGAGGGATTTTTTGCGCCAAGATTTTTCCTAAGTCCTTCACTTCGCCAGGCCCGTATCGCCGCGCGGCCCAACGAAGCTCGGGGGCTGGGGAGTTTTCGTGAATTTTTCTAAGTCCTTAACTTCGCCAAGCCCGCACCGTCGGGGGGCCTAACAAAGCTCCGGGGCTGGGAGTTCGCGCGAAATTTTTCTAAGTCACTCTAGTATTTAGACCGCGCCCAACTCCAAGATCGCACTTGGACTTGGCCAGCGCCTGGGGGCGGGATGATTAGGCGCACCAAAAACAATCTTCCCAAAAGCAACCCTGTTTGCCTAAATTTCCTAAGTTAGCCTCAGAGCTTCGTTACTGTTCATCTAGTTCCCCCTGTTTTTCGCATTTCAGGATTCGCACAAGAATGGGGAATGAACAAACAAGCAAGAACAACAAGATAGATATATAAAAGAAGCTGCATTTCACAAAGCTAGATCTTACAAGACGAAGGAATGTACAAGCAAAAGGGGAACCCGGCGTCCCCGATCTAACGCAAAAGAGGGCGCCGCGCTACTACATCTACGGCGACGCCTAAATCCTACTACTACTTCGCCGCACCTAGCAGCGGCGCTGGCGACGAGCCGGCGGAGCCGCAGACTCCGCCGACAGCGACGACGACGACGATGACGACAGCGGCGTCAGCAGGTCCGGCGCGGGCACCGATGGCCCCGGTGTTCGGGTGCCGCCTCCGCCGGTGGCGAATGCTGTCGCCCATAAGTACCCACGGCGCCGCCTCCGCCGCCGTCGGAGCCTCCTTCTCCGCCGCGGCCACCAGCGGAGCCTCTTCCTCCTCCTCTGCCGCGAGTGCGGCGGCGTACGCGGCGTCGGCGGCGATCTGCGCCACCACCGCGTCTTCCTCCTCCGTCGCGAGCGTAGCCGCTAGCGCCTCAGTCGCCTCTGCGTCGACCTCGAGCTGGGCGTACGCCACCATCTCGGCCGCCTGGGCCGCGACGACGGGGCCTGGCCCGTCCACTTCCTCCGCCGCGGGCTCGATCGGCGGCGACAGAGGAGGCGGCGGCGGCAGATCTTCTGTTGCCGCCACCAACCAAGCGTGTAGGTAATCAGAGCTAACGTCGGAAGACATGTTTTTCCCCTCTCTGTTTTTTCTCTCGCTGTGTTTCCCTCCTCTGTTTCTCTCTCTCGCTGGCTGAGAGCTCCGGTTTTTGGCTTAAGATTGAAGAAAGCTAAGTGGGAGAAGTTGCAGCACGGCGCGCTGCGCCTCGCTTTATATAGGCCGGCGGCTGTGCAACGTCCCGTCACACTGCAGGCCACCCGAAGCATCGCTGCGCTAGAAGAGACGAGCAATTAAAACCCACTGCCCGAGCTGAAGAGACGCGCGCGCACGCGCCGTCTCGCAGAATACTAATCGCACCGCTCGCCGCGCGACGTGTGCCCTGGTCCCGCTGTCAGCGGCGGAGAAAGAATCACTGCGAGTCAAGGCCTACTGCCTAGGTCTGGCCCACCAGCGCGAACGAGGCCCAGCGGCGTCTCTGCGGCCTGACGCGTGGCTTAGGCCGGGTGCACTGGCAAACATGCCCTTCCGTCAGCGGAACACTGTGCTGCGCTGCAGAGCCACACATTACGCGACGCTTATCCGATAAGCAAGCGTTTAAAATAAATTGTACAAGTATTTACGGCGCGGAGTTCGGAAGCAGGATAGACCGGGTCAAACTACGGCCCGCGCTGCAACTTGAGCCTTTCTAGCTCGGTTTCTAAGTCCCGGATTTGATTTTGCGCCTGAAGTAACTCTATGGCTTGCGAGGCCATGTCGTTCCGTTCCTGGCGTAGCTTAGCCCGGGCTTCGATGAGCTCCTGCTCCTGCTTCCTTGGACTTTGTCCCGGCCTCTCGAAGCGCAGCATTCTCCGCTGCAAGCTTGCCGCGGGCTTCCTCAAGCCCGCGCATAGTGGAGTTGTGCTTAGTCTGGGTGGCTTCCCACTCCTTGGAGGCCGCCTCCCTGCACCTATGCTCTTTATCAAAAGCAGCCCGGGCCCTGTCTACTTCTTCACGAGCCGCTTGGGCTCGACTTGCCGCCGCCATCTCCATCTCCTGGGCCCGGCGAGCCTCGCCACAGCCTCCAGCTCCCGCCCCTGCGCTGATTGGAGCATGAACTCTAGCTCGGCGACGCGGGCCGCTCCGCGAGCCTCAGTCTCGGCGGCCAGCCCGGTCACGCGCTCTATCTCAGCCCGGGCTTGCGCGAGCTCGGCAGAGAGGCTCTCAATCCTCGCTGCGTCATCATCCGACCGCTCGTTCGCTGCTCCCATCAGGGAGGACATGCCGGCAATGAGGCCGTAGAACTAAAACAAGGGAAACGAATCAAGTCACGAAAAGTTAAGTGCCTAAGCGTACTGGGCAGGCTCGGGGATGCTACCTTCTTGTTGAGAGTGAGCATTTTCTTTAATCTCTCCCCAACGGCGCAACGCACGGTTCGATCGAACCCGCGGACGTGCGCCTCGTGGTACGGCAGAGGCAGGCAGCTTACCGAGTCCTGGCTGCTTTCCTCCAACGACGCAGAGCGTGACGACGATGGCGGTGCTGCCGAAAGCAGGGCTGTCGTTCCGACTGCGGCTGCTCGCCTCTCAGCGTCCTCCAGCTTAGCCGCAAGCTTGACCTTCGCCGCCATCGCTTGTTTCGTCGCCAATTCAGCCTTGCAGAGCCGAGCCCTGACACTCGTCAACGCTGTTTCCAGCTCGTCCACCTTCAACTTGGCGGCCATGAGCTCAGTTTTTTCCTCCAACCCGGGAAAAGAATGAATCTTTACGGGAGGCCAGCTCTTCTCTGTAGCATCCTTCGCCCTGGCGGAGTCCTGTTGCTCTACCCACTCTAGGGTAGCAGAGATCCAGCCCGCGGACGCCAATGGGGCCACGTTGGGCATCGGGACGCTCCGCCAACCCTCTGGCATAAGCACACGCACCGGCCAGACCCAACCAGCCAGCAATTGGAGTCTTAAAATAGTCGGCAATCCCCCGGTGATCCACCGGCCACCATCCGTGCGCCGTACGCCCTTCAACGCGCAGGGGCGTGATCCATATGGATTCCGTGCCGACGCCGATTTTCACTGTCTCCGCGACCTCATCGGAGACGTCCAGCACCGCCACCGGTAGGCATGCCGATGGCCCTCCGTAGACCAGCTCGCTCTTGCCCCGTGCGTCCGTTGGCCTTATCAGCCCGGCGGCCTCTAGCCGCTCCAACAAGGACACCCCTCCTTCAGGCTCGACCGGTTTGCCCTCGGCCGCCACGGCTTCAGAAGAAGGAGTTTGCACCTCCTTAGCCACCTCGGCGCTACATACTGTGACCAAAAGCACAAATAATTATCAGAAGCAAAAACATGCGTAATAACGAGCAGCGCAGGGAACTTACGCGCTGGTTCAAGCTCGGTGTCCTCGTACACCCCTGGTGTAGGACATAGGAAAAGCTCGGTTTCCAGCCTGCCGACGCGACTTGTGGTGGGCACGGCCGCTTTCCTCTGGCCAGCGGGAACCTTCTTCGTGGGCCCCCGCCGCGGTACCGTTGCCAACGATGGACCGACCGATGGCGCAATATCCTCATCGTCACTGACCGGAATAGGCCGGTACACCCTCCTCTTCTTCGCGGGCGCCGCGCCCTGGGCACGCACGAAGAACGGAGCCTAAGTACCGCTGAACGCCCAACACTCGGCCTACCGCGAAGGAAAGGGGCTCTCCTGCCCCAACGCCACGTGTTTCCTAGCGTGCGTCTCTATGCTTGCCCGCACCGAACCCGCTGTGGTCGATGCCGGCGCCGGACTCCCCTCGCCCGACATCAACGACAGGGTGGACTCCCCGCCGGACGCAGCCGGCGACCTCACCGGCGGCGGGCGCGCAACCGATGGTTGCATAGCCGAGAACTCCCCGGCGGAGCCCGTGGCTTGCATGGCCCTCTTGGCCACTTTCCACGTCCGCTGCAGGAAATCGGCGCAAATGTCAAGGCCGCGAGGACGCGCATGGCCGGAAAATCAATCGAACACCTTACGGGCACGTACCGCAGACAGCTTATCCTTCACGAATCGTATGGGATGAGGATTCTTGTCCAAAGGCAGTAGCATCCCCGCGATCCGCACGACCTCGCGGGCCGGGAGTCCTGCGTGGCGTCACCAACGGTCACGACGTGCCCCGACCTGAAATCAAGCATAACATTGCGGCTCGCGCTTACCTGCATGGAAATCTCGGTCCGGGTCTTCCCAACCGTCCATATTGCTGACGCACCGCTCACGGTGCCGCAGCGGACTGATCCGGTGCCGGATGAAGCCGATAACGACATCATAGCCCGTCAAGCTCTTCTTGGTGAGCCCCTTGATCTCGTGCGACGTCACTTGATCCTTCGGCAGGATCTCGCTGCGCGCAAAGATCGGAGTGTCCGGCACGGTCGAAGAGTACTCCAAGTTTGAGCCCCCGCGGTTCAAGTTGAACTATCGCCGGGCCCAACCATAGACCTTTGTCCTGACCTCGTACTTCGGGTACGCTTGGCTTCCCCGGACCCGGCGCTCGGTCGGGTAGAATAGCCCAACCGTCGACCTTCATCCTTACCTCGTACTCCGGGTACGCTTGGCTTCCCCGGGCCCGGCGCGTAGTCAAGTAGAAGACTCCGCCATTGCCCACCCGATGGCCGACGGACTTCTGCTCGAAGTAGTGCTGGAGGAGGCTCACCGTGGGCCGTACCCCGCAGTGTGCCTCGCACAGGTGCGCGAAGATCGACAGATGGACGAAGGACTGCGGGGATAAATTCTATGGCCGCAGCTCCGTGAAGGCGAAGAAATCCGCCATAAACTGCGATTCCGGCGCACGGAACCCGCAGATGGCCGAACTCTCGAAACATACCAGCTCGTCGGGCTCGGGCCTTGGCTCCCGCTCTGCGCCTGGGAGCCTCCATGAGCCCGGCTTCACAAAGCCGTCCCTCTCGAGCTCTGCCATCCTCTCATTCGTAAGAACGTTGTCCCCAATGAGCACCATGGTGGCAGAAAGCGAGAAGGCAGGAGGCGACTTGGAGAGACGAAGAACGAGGCAAAGGGGATGATTCTACAGTAAGAGTTCCCCCTAAGAAGCACTGCCTTATAAAGGAAGACAACGGTCGAGGCGAAAATCGTGAGAATCGTGCCCAAGAGGGCGTAACTGCCCAAAAGCAAGGGGATGGTTCTACAGTAGGAATTCCCCTGAGAAGCACTGCCTCATAAAGGAAGACAACGGTCAAAGCGGAGATCATGGGAATCGTGCCCAAGGGGGCGTAACTGCCCCACCTTTCCGTCAAGTCAGATTCAATGCTCAGACTTCGGCTTCCGAGCCGAGTTTTTCCGCACGACGCGTGATGGGGATTTTCTCTAAACCTCAGACCTGCTCGCCACGCGACCCGCTCGAGGCTCGGGGGCTGGCTGTTGGTGATTGATAAGCGGCCCACCTTGAGATGGGTCTTGGGCCGATTTTGTACCGGCCCACCGCACATACAGAAGGTCTAAAAGGCCACCCCTGGCCGTGCTAAAGGAAGCACCTAGCTCGCCAGGGTCTTCCCCGGGCTTGACCAGGTCCGAACCACGCCCTAGCAGGCGCCGCGCACCTCCCGGGCTAGCCTTAGCCCGGGAAATGGTCCCGCGGATAGTCCGCCTGTCCGTGGGCAGGTGGCGACAACCGTCGTGTCCCACCACACTTTCTCCGGCCTTTATCGAAAAGAACTGTGCATCCCCGGGGTCCGCAGCCCGGGGAAAGCGCGTGGGCAGCCCGGTTTGTCGTTTGCCTCCTTTGGCAGGCGGCGAACGGTTGTTACGCTACGCGACGCACCCAACGGGTGGCGCGACGCTGGCCCAGCCCAATCAATGCTATATCGGGGATAAAGGGAAAGTGCTTTCTCCCTAAAGAAGGTTTCCTCCCCGTATCGACATATTGAGACAGACACGTGTCCAGTACTAACCTGAACAGCTTCTCCCTGCAGGCTCGAGACCAGACGGAGCCCCGGAAAGAGACAAGAACGCCGCCACTAAAGAAGAGATAGGCGCGGGACCCACCGCATCAGCTCCGGGAGACCCGCCACGCCTACAAAAGGAAAGGCCCCGGACCAGAACGAGGCCAGGTTCCCAAGTTCCCAAGCAATTCATCAAGCAACACACGCGTCTGATGCTTCCTTAGCAGTAGCAGTAGTCCTTAGTCACCACCTTTGTAAGCTCGGGATCGGTGCCTTCAAGCCCGGTCTCGGCACCTCCTGTACTGTTTTCCACCACATAATCAACAAGACTGGAGTAGAGCTATTACCCGGCAGTGGGGGCTCGAACCAGGGTAAATCGATCGTGTCTTCGTGGCTGGATCGCCAGGTCGCACTACAAGGGACCTGTACCCGGATCGCCAAGTCGCACCAGGTCTAGTCCGGGAAGACTGCGCGGCCTGAGCCCCGAAGGCGCGGCAGCCACCCGGGCTACTGAGAAGGGTTGTCGTTGGGCCTCACTCCAACCACAAATTCGTCTGCCGGTCCGTGGCCCGCTGCTCTTCAGGAGCGTGATTCCCAGACACCGACACTCTATTTATCGTATTGATGCCTTATAAATATTAAAGCAACTCTAGCTACTTCTAAAAACCACTATAGCAGATATAGACCGTAGAGAAGGAATTTTTTAGTGTAGTATAAGTTGTGAAACAATTTTAGAGAAATGGATAAGGAGGACGCGAATAGTGTTTTAGAGTGGAGATATAGAGGGGTGGCTGTAGTTACTCTTAGAACCGATCTTGCGTCGGTGTGGTCCTATGGCTAGCAGCCGCAAAGGCTTACCGTGGTGGTGGACTCGCCGAGCGGGAGGGGGAACGGAACGGAGGAGAAGGCGGCTGTTGTGGTGGACGCACTGGAACCAAGGAACGCAACTTGCACCGTGGAAGGCGAGCCCGCCGGAATCAAAGGGTAGGTGGCGTGTGCCGATGTTCTTTTGCATTAAAGTTCAGATAAACATGGAAAGTACTGTACGATATCATGTTGCCAAATGATATATATGAAAGTTGCAAAAGTGTTCATGCTTTATTACTTTACAATTTAAGCTGATGTATTTGTCTCCCTGCTACTTCATGTGCCCTTCATAAATTCATATTAATATAGAATGATGAAGGCACATGATGGATTACTAAACTAATAATAAAATTTTGAAAGCCTTTCTACCATTAAATGAGTAGATTTTGCCATCTTTTCCCTGATATGTTCCATCTTCTCATGTTTGGTTTGTATACTGGTGTTTTCCTTTTTTCTTTGCCTATCCATTGTTATATTTTTGTTTGGCCGCTACACTATTGGAGTTGCTTATTTTCTGTTGTACAAACTTTGGGATATTTTGCATTTCTGCATCATCTATTGAATTATGCTTATACTCTGTTGTAAACATTTATTACATATATGGTGGTATGCTCTTGCCCCTGTTTGAAAAAACTATTGAAGCTACTAGTGAGTTTGATTACTAATATTTATTTGTTTGACAAAACTATTTGGTTCAAGACACCCACTCCATCTACCAATTCATCCATATGTTAAAATCTAAATCAACAAAAAAAAAATCTCTTATCTATCCCTTATTTGACCGAGTAGAGTAGTGGATGAAAGATACTAACCCCTGTTTGAAAGAACTATTAAAGCTACTAGTGAGTTGCATTACCACTCTTTATTTGAATGACAAAACTATTTTGTTTTATGGAGGTTATGCAGGAAAGGCACCCTCTCCACTCATGCATGTTAATAAAATCTAAATCAACCAAAAAATTTCCCTTATCTATCCCCTAACTGACCGAGTAGTAGACAAAAGATACTATCAGTACTATGGGAGGCCCATATTTGCGTTTTGGTATTGCACTGCACTCACATATACATGTCTGCACTCTGAAAAAATGTTTCTAGTTTCTAACACTATTTATATGTATATATTTGCAGCTTCTTCATTATGACATTAGATATGTTCCTTGCTTTGTGCTCCTGGACAAGCATGGAAGAGCTCTAGCAAAGACTGGAGTTCCAAAGAGCAGGTAGCACATTATTGCTGGCCTTCATCACCTTTTGAAATTGAAGCAGCCTTTTGGGCAAGAATGAAAGAAGGGTACATCATGATAGCAAATCCTTCATCAAGATTTGCAATCATAAACACAGTCAAATAGCGCATTTTATTTACCAAGTATGTAATTCTATTCTTTTGCAAATTAATCTAATGATTTCAGTTTTGTAGCTATATAACTATATTTGTAGATTTTTGGACGAGAATATAACTCAAGAAGTTAGTGATGTGATGTGAAAACTTCAGAATGTGAGGACTCATGGAAAGTCATAAAAAATGCTAAATTGCTACTCTTATCTTTACGACATATTTAGAAATTGTTGGTAATGCAATGCATGAACTAAAAGGGTTAGATCTTACTCCCTTTGTGGATAGCACATTTCAATTTTCGATGTTGGCACATACATATTTCTAATAATGGAAATTTTGAGCACAAGATATGTGTACACAAGGAGCACAACTAAGTTCGAACAAGATAGTTTGAGCGGCAAAGCTGAGAGTACAGATCCCACAAAGTTTTGAACAAAATCAAATAGCTCTTAGCCTATTATTCGATATCCAGCCAAAACTATTGAACACGGTCATGGCTACAACCTCTGAAGGCAGTGCCCGGCGCGGTTGGTTGAAGGAATGAAGGTCATCTATGCTAGTCAGCCACTCTCAGCGGCTAGCAGTTTGCTTGCGTCCACGGAAGAGGATCCTCGCGTTCAGCATTTTCGGGCATCTTGGTTTCCTTTCCTCTGTGGCTCAATGGTTTTGAGTGATTATTGGGGATTCGTGATGCAGTTTCTTTACTGGTTGTTTTTCTTAGTTGGTGGTGTTGGTGTCCATTGTCCTTCATTTGGTTGTGGCCAGAGGAATTGTGTTGCTTTGGTGTTGGGGTGGTTCTCATATCCGTGTTACAGAAGCTGAAGCTTGTTGGTTTTTGAAACATTGTTGAGACGCGGTGAGACCGGGCTAGGTCGCTGAAAACATATTTGTGAAGAATGGTGGATAGGTTGTTCTTTGGTGTTCAATTACTTTATCACTGCCAAGGAAAAGGGATATAGTCCACGGAGTCCGCAAAGCATTAATTTATGTTTATTAGTGCAACCATCGTACTATGCACGATGCAAGTTTTGTTTTCAAGTCAAGGTATTGTAAAATGCTTTTTTGTGGTTTCTAATAGACGGTTGATGTTTACATGGAGTCGAGTAATAAGCGTTACCATGATTGTAAACTTAACACATTATATGCGACGAATGAAGTTGTTGTGTTCCTCAGAAATAAAAACTATGCAGCTGGACTGGCCCGGTCCAACCTTTTAACACCTGTGAGTAGTGATGCCCTATAAAAATTGTGATTTACAACGACGTTCCCTGCTCAAAAAAATCAAAGTGTTCTACATGCATGAATGCTGTATAAAATTTCGATAGACACTTTGAAAGAGGATCCTATGGCCTAGAGGGGGGGTGAATAGGCAATTTTAAACTTTTTCGGTTATTCTTGATTAAGCATCATGTTAAGAGTGACCCAATCCTAGTTTCGATGATCAAGAGAGCGGAAGTGATAAAGCAAGTGACAAGAAAACTAAGACATGGCATCACAATTCATTACAAGCATTGCAAGGGAAGTAAGTGCGGAAATTAAATGAGAGAGTGACACGATATTTGTTTCACCGAAGTTCGGAGCCGCAACTCCTACTCTCCGTTGAGACTACCCCTTGCGCACAAGGACCGGCTCGCTCTCGAGCCTATCGCCTCACTTACTCCCCGGTAGTCGTTCCGCCACTCCGGCGAGGTGGACTCCGTCTCGTATAACTTCGTATAATGTATGCTATACGAAGTTATTACGCGTAAATCAAAAGCTTAAGCTCATTTAGAGAGGGGTGCTTATTTGTTACCTTCTCCTCTAGTGCCATGAGGCACATGGGAGGTGTAGAGTTGTTGATGGCGACTCCGGACACCTTGGTGTTTTCATTTTCGGAGGAGTCCGTCCAAGAGCCCTCATCATCGGTAATCCATTCCCCAATCACACCTTCTTGTATGTTGGCCATGAGACAAAGCTTTTGTTTGGACGCAAAAGTATACGTCATCAATGCCACTAAACGAATTAGGGCTCAACGATGCTCACAATCTCCCCCTTTGTGGCACTTGATGACAATCCAATAGAGATCTTATATTTTGAGCTGCAAAAGAGTTAGTGCAAACGGGCAAAACAAGACGTACACAGCACAGAGATGAACAGGAAAGCACAATGACAACTTTAAAAACCACCGCTCGACAAAGTAGCGTGCATAACAGAAAATAGACTCCCCCTAAGTTCATGCATAGCAAAAGGTACAGGCCAACACAAATAGTTCAACACACAAATAGAGTTCAACCTAGAAGGCAACACAAATAGATTGTTCAAACGAGCTCTATTCTTCTCCCCCTTTGTCAACAAGTGACACATAGGGAAAAGCTCTCTAATCTTCACGCTCGCCGTCTTGACCACTGGGCCCACCCAGACTGCTAGAAGGAGAGGAGCGCGCTCTCTTGGATTTCGATCTAGCGGAGCGGGATGGAGAACCACCAACAGGAGGAGGAGCGGAAGCTGAAGCAAATTCTAGCTGAGGGGCCTGCTGAGACTGTCGAAGATACTCATGATAGTCGCTCTGAGCTTGATCATACCATGTATAAGGATTTTCTGTTGCTGAATTATATGGCATAAAATGAGTGCCCATGTGCATCATTGCAGACTTCATTACCCCAAGTTCTTCCTGTAGATAAGTCTACTGTCCAACCATGGTATCCAGCTGTTGGCGGGTGGCAACTATCTCTGCTATGATATCGGTTCTGAAAGCAGTCATATGAGCCCTCATCTCCCTCTGATAGTTACTTTGATCAGCTCGAGGGCTTGCACTTCATGGAGCAGAGGACTCAAATCAAACCATGGCGGTGGAGCTGCAGAGTAACCATATCCTCCCATGTGGGCACCTGAAGCAGCAGGAGCATCGCCCATAGGGACATCTGCAGCAGCAGGAGTAGGCGGAGGAGCATAAGTAGGGCCTGTGCCGGAGGGGAGTCTGGAGGAACAGGCCTACCAACCTTTGGCCGGCTGACAAGGGCGGATAAGAACTGCTTCATTTGGTGTTTTCTGATCTTCTTATCCCACTGACGGATTTCTTCCTCAGGCACTCTGCCAGTCTTAGAGAGCAGAAGTCCAATGTAAGGTCCAAGTGGCAATGCCCTGTTAACTTCCCTATAAATAGCATCATCAAATTCTCCAAACAGGGTGACTCCAATGTTGATTAAACTGCCCCAAAACAGATATAACATAAACCAGCTGATAATAGGGAGAACCCGATCTCTGTTCCCCCCTCGCACAAATAGTGTGCACCTCAGTATAGCATTCATCAAGGCTGGCTCTACCCTCAGTTGATTTGATTTCTCAATGCTGTAGTCATCTGCATCTAGGTCCAAATACGTAAAGCGAATGTCCTCCTCTGGTGGATACCGAGCAGACCACATACCTGTGTCAAAAGCTAAGCCGTGCAGATCAGCTCCGTTGTCAGGAGTCCCAAGAGCATAGTTCATCTCAGCAAAAGATAGACCGTGAACCCCGCCGTCGATGGAATGATAATAACTGAACTTTGACTGATCATTAGCAGGCAATACAGTAGCAAAGAACTCATAATGCCTCTTGTTCCCCTATGTCAGATGAGTGTTCGATAACAGAGCTGTCAAACCAGGAGTTGTATTGAAATAATTGTAGATACTGGGCCCCATGAAAGCGGTGATCTCTTGCCAATCGATGTAATGAGGGTCCCGGGGCTTTTCTGCGGTCTGGAGAAACACAAAAAGTGCTACTTTCTGGAAATTAGTATGAAACTGAAAGTCATTTGTGTCCTCTCTGTTCTCAGGGGACCATCTATCACGATGAACAACCCGCTTTCTTCGCAACACTTCCATGCTTAGGAGAAGCACATTGTCATCTACGGGCTCATCCTCAGGGACCAAAGACTCAGATGCATTGGTGTCCTCCTGTTCAGCCTCATCGACATAATCCTCATCACTATCGTCGTCGATGGTTACAAACGACTCCCCCGCAAGCCTTTGAGTCCAATCCACGCCATCGCGCTGTCGCTGTCGCTGCTGCTGGTGCCCCTCCTAGTGCGAGAAGGAGCAAAACTGCCCACCGACGCAGTGTCATCATGATCACCTTTGCCGCCTTGACTGCCACTGCCCCCAGTTCCCATTGCTCTTGCAATCGATCTGCCTAAATTTCTGAGACGCCGAGACATTTTGCCACTCCGATGACCTTAATGACCCAAGTTCTCCAACCACTCCACAAGGCCTAATACACGAGCGCGGGAAAGACCGATTAAAAACCTAGCACTAGGAAACGAAAAGAGAAGAAGAGAATCGAGACCTTACAAGGCGGCTTACCGAATCCTAGACGAAGGCCAACCTCGCCGTGCGTGCGGATGAGTCCCCAAGGCCTCTTCCGGTGGGGAGGAGGAGAGGAGCTTGAGAAAGAAGCCACGCACAGATCGAGTCCCCTCTCGTGGATCCCCGTGGTGGGAATCGAAGAGGAAGACGAGGGGAGGCCGGAGATGAAGGGGGTGGTCGCCGGAGATGAAGGGGGTGGTTGCCGGAGATCGTCGGAGGAACCGCACCGTCGAAGGAGAGGGGAGGCGGCGGCCTAAGGTGAGGGAGAGAAATAGGAGGCAAGTGAGGAGAGATAGGAGAAACAGAGGGGTACGGTTCAGCAAATAGCCCGCAATCCAGTCATCGGACCGGGTCCGACGCCGTCGGATCGGGTCCGACAGAGCCATCTGTGCGCAGAACTGCGTACAGTTAACTCCGTCGGACTGGGTCCGAAGACCGTCGGACTGGGTCTGACAGAACCGATGCAGACAGGGACTTAGCAAAAAATAGGGTGAGTCCGTCGGACCGGGTCCGAAGACGTTGGACCAGGTCCGACAGAGAGGAAAATAACTGTCTGGCCAGCCAGCCCGTCGGACTGGGTCCGGTGGTGGTCGGACTGGGTCCGGTGGATTGAAAAATCTGCCGAAACTTAGCCAACTAACTCCGGACTTTATCCGAGAGGCCGGACGGGCTCGACCCATATAGAATTTGAATCTTAATGCTTTCGAAGGGATTTTACTCCTATTTTGCTCAAGAAGCAAGAAAATTTAAATTTTGGAGCAATTTTCGGAGCAATTTTGAAAGACTTAGTTTTGAAGGGATGAGATATATATGAGGTAAATCCTAAACAACATCCACATTCAAACCCAAATTTTGATCTTGAGATCAAGGAAATGTATGGACCCCAAAATATGTCTTGATAATGCAATTGACATGTCAATTCAAGCATATGGTCCATTTTAGAGTTTAAGCACATAGTTTTTTTTATTAAAGCATTTTAAGACCTTTAAAAC
Organism: Raddia distichophylla; assembly: GCA_005191435.1. NCBI lineage: Eukaryota > Viridiplantae > Streptophyta > Magnoliopsida > Poales > Poaceae > Raddia > Raddia distichophylla. The sequence goes on along the minus strand of SPJY01037139.1, from coordinate 1,538,497 downwards.
AAGTAACAGATTTTTATCAAGAAAGTTTAATCAAATGAAGAATTTCTCAAAGGGATAAGTTTTTGAATTTTTGAGAACTTTGAAATGGTAAGAGGATATCAGATATACTATGAGGCTCAAATTTGTTTTGGTTCAAAATATAGATCAAAATGTGCTAACTCAAAACAAATTGATTTCTTCACAACGAAGGAGAGTTGTGAAATTATGAGATAAACTCAAACTCCCCCTAACTGTGACAAGGGTCAAAAGGTAATCGAAAGAATTCAAATAAGACCCAAAAAGCCACAAAAACCAATTAACACGCATTTGACCTATCTAGTATGTTGAGTTCATTTCTTAATTTGCAAAACCGTGCCTCATCCAAGGGTTTAGTGAAAATATCCGCCAATTGATCTTCCGTTCGCACGTAGGCAAGCACAACATTTAAACACATCACCGGTAAGTGATTTATTTGCAAGAAAAAATACCCAAGTGAAGCGAGAGAAGTCATCCACAATCACATGGCAATAAGAATTACCGCCTATGCTCGCATAGGTGGTTGGGACAAATAAATCCATATGCAAAAGCTCAAGTGGTCGGGATGTAGACATGAATGCCTTAGTCGGATGAGAATTAGCCACTTGCTTGCCGGCTTGACATGAGCTACATAAACAATTTTTCTCAAATTTGACATCTTTCACTCCAACAACCAAATTGTCTTTAAAAACCTTTTTCAAAGTGCCCTTTCCAACATGTCCAAGACGTCTATGCCACAACCAATCAAGAGTGGTTTGAGCAATAAGACAAGTCTCGATTTGAGAAGATTCACGGTTTGAAAAATCAACCAAATATAAATTTTGAAACCGGATGCCTTCAAATGCAACACTTTGGTCCTTGGTGGAAACAACACGGACTCCGTCAATAGAAAAGTAGCAATCAAAGCCCAAATTGCACACTTGGGCAATGGAGAGGAGATTAAAGTTGCAAGATTCCACCAAGAGAACATTATATATGGATAGGTCGTTAGATATTGCAATTTTACCTATACCCATTACCTTCCGCTTGGAGTTGTCCCCAAATGTGATCTTGTGTTCGGGGTCCTTCTCCTCTTCTAGTGAGATGAACATACTTGAGCTACCGGTCATGTGTTGGATGCAACCGCTGTCAAATATCCAATGCCGGCCACCGCTCTTGTAGTTCACCTACACACACAAATTCAAGCTTGGGTTTTAGATACCCAAGACTTCTTCTTGGGTCCTTTTGAGTTAGTCATCAAATATTTGGACACCCAAATAGTTTTCACATCTTTGTTTTTATTGGGTGCATCAACATATTTAACATAAGTAGAGCCATCTTTCCTCATAAGCATGTAACTAGTATTAAGCATTTGAGTTTTAGACATGAATTGAGACGATTTTGCAAGAGGACAAGCAATGGCTTTATGTTTTTCATTCTTGCAAATATGACAACGGGTCCCTCCCTTAACAAAGGTTAGCTTGGCCTTACCCCAACCTCCCTTGGGCAAATCCCCGGGATGAAATCCCAAACCTTGCTTGCCCAAGGTGTACCTTTGCTCCCTAAGCACCTTGTTAAGAGAGTTGTTTCCCACAGGCAATTTAGCCAAGTTAGAGTCAAGTTGCTCAATTCTATCCTTTAAAAGCATATTTTCCTTAACTAGCTCATTAGCACATTTAACAACACCACAAGTACCAATAGAACAAACATTCTCATTTAAAGAAGTAGCACTAATGGATGAAGAAGAGTTAGCATTAGGTGTGATAGTGGGTGACAAGGTGAAAGATGTGTCATGAGACAATTTAAATGAACCATTTATAGTGTCAATCAAGTCACAAGTCACACCAACATTACATTTTTCAATTGAGCAATCAAGTGGAATTTCATCATCAATATTAGAGCTAGCTAGTTTATTTTCTAGAATTTCAACTTGTAAATTTAGAGCTTCATAATCATCTTCTAAAGTTTTATGTTTTTTAAGCAAAATCTCAAATTCATTAGCAAGCTCTTTATGCACTTTCATTAGCTTTTTGCTCTTAGATTTTTCCTTCTCTAGAGCATTAGTCAAATCATCAATCAAAAGTTTGAGCTCACTTAGAGAGGGGTGCTCATTTATTACCTTCTCCTCTAGTGCCATGAGGCACATGGGAGGTGTAGAGTTGTTGATGGCGACTCCGGACACCTTCGTGTTTTCATTTTCGGAGGAGTCCGTCCAAAAGCCCTCATCATCGGTAATCCATTCCCCAATCACACCTTCTTGTATGTTGGCCATGAGACAAAGCTTTTGCTTGGGAAGGGCCGGAGGAGAATTTTGTTTGATTGCAAGTCCGGCTAGCTCATGAGCTCTAGTGTCTTCTTCGGAGGAGGAGGATTGGGAGGATGAAGAACTTGAGCTATCTTCCTTTTTGGACCTTTGACCGGCAAGAGCTTTTTTCTTGTCCTTGGACTTGTGATCGCTCTTGCGGTAGTAACGGTGCTTCTTCTTGTCGTCATTCTCATCTTTTTCTTAATTCCTTGCCTTGTGCTTGCTCTTTTTAATTCTTGGGCAATCCGCCGCCAAGTGACCCTTCTCTCCGCATTCAAGAAGCCGCATCTCATAAGAATTAAGTTGTCCGAGTAGCTTGGTTGGAGTCATTTTCTTGAGCTTTGACTTTGATGCTCGAATTAAGGTCACAAGCGGATTGAAACTAAATGGCACAACATCAAGCATCTTCCGACAAATATCAATATCCTCCAAGACCTTCTTCTCCGAGCATCCGGCAATATCATTGACGATAGGGTTCAACCTAAGAAACATTTCATTGACACTTTCATTAGGAAGCATTTTGAATTGATCAAATCTTTTTCTAGCACAAGATAGCTTCTCCTCAAGCATCTCGGCACTACCAACATGGATTTTCTTTAAATATTTTCAAATATCATAAGCTTTAGTGAGATTGTCAATGCTATCAAACACTTCGGAAGAAACACTAGAGAGCAGTGCATTTCTAGCAATGGCATTAAAGCGTTTGTACCTAGCATGAGCATCATCAAGAACTAGTGTTCCTTACGGAGGGTCCGGATAACCGGTTTCACACGCAATCCACACATCAAAGCTAAGAGCCTCCAAATAACAATGCATTCTAATTTTCCAGTAGTTGTAATTGGTCCCATCAAAGATAGGAGCTTTTCTAATTTCTATCCTAGGCCCCTCTTGAGCCATCTCCTAGCGGTGAAGCTAATACCGAAGAACCAAAGCTCTGATACCACTTGAAAGAGGATCCTATGGCCTAGAGGGGGGTGAATAGGCAAATTTAAACCTTTTCAATTATTCTTGATTAAGCATCATGTTAAGAGTGACCCAATCCTAGTTTCAATTATCAAGCGAGCGGAAGCGATAAACAAGTGATTAGAAAAACTAAGACATGGCATCACAATTTATCATAAGCATTGTATTGAAAATAAGTGCGGAAATTAAATGAGAGAGAGTGACACGATATTTGTTTCACCGAAGTTCGGAGCCGCAACTCCTACTCTCCGTTGAGGCTACCCCTTGCGCACAAGGACCGGCTCGCTCTCGAGCCTATCGCCTCACTTACTCCCCGGTAGTCGTTCCCCCACTCCGGCGAGGTGGACTCCATCACCCGTACACCGACTTGAGAATAGCCACACGCCAAGGCCTACTCCCAAGCCCACGCCTCCACGAAGGATGCCGTTTTCAAAAGTAATAAGCCCGAAACGCCCCGATTATGCCGGATCGAAGGACTTCAATGAAGCTCGGTATTGGGGATGAGTGATTTGTGGCTTGGATTGGTTGGTGAGTGGAGGAATGGCTCTAGAACACCTAATTGATGAGCAATAGGTTGTGGTAGGTGAAGTGGAGCATCAAACCTCAGAAATGACAGCCAACTCAAGTCAATAAATACCCCTAGGTGAGGAGCTAGCCGCTGGAGCTCGGGAAGACTCTAAAAACTAGCCGTTACAGTACCGTTGGACTCGGTCCGAAGGTCACCGGACCCGGTCCGATGGCTGCAACCAGGCCTCGAACACAATTGACACTCGCACTGTCGGACCCGGTCCGACGGTGGTCGGACCCAGTCCGACGGAGCTCAAGCGCAAGAAGAGGCGCACTGTTGGACTCGGTCCGGCGGGACCGGACCCAGTCCGACGGCACCGGACTCGGTCCGACAGGGAACAAAACCTGAGACTTAGGGTTTGGGCTAGAAGACCTAGTCCGGTGGCGACCGGACCCAGTCCAATGGACACAGAAAAAACCCGGTTCAGGAGATTTTTCGACGGTTTGGATCTCTAACTTATTTGGATGGCTAGAGGGCTAGGACAAGGAGAAACTCGGCATGATCGAAACGTTTAGACACCTCTTGAAGCATGGACGACAAAATAAAGACCTAGCTACTCCTAACCCTACACATGACCTCTTCGCTCGCCCGGTCATGCTAAGATTGTCTTGAAGCAGCTCAAATGGTCGCCGAAGCCTCGCTAGGGTTCCATGAAGTGTCCAAGAACCCCCTAGCGCAAAAGTATACGTCATCAATGCCACTAAACGAATTAGGGCTCAACGATGCTCACAATGCATGTTCCATTTTTGCAAAATTTTCAATTTTTTGATTTTATTTTGTGACGTAAAAAACAAAATAGAAAATGTAGAGAAAAAAGAAACAAGTTAGTAAGAGGAGTGTGTGCCCGCACGACACTTTGGTGGAGAGAAAGGCGCAGAGTGCGTGAAAAGCACGAGGAGGTAGGCATGCCTAAATGGAGTAAAAGCTTGCGGGAGGAAAAGAAATAGGGGGAAGCGAGAATTCAAACTCAGGACCTACTCAGCAAGAGCTATCTCAGCTAGCCATCAGGACGAGTTGTCCACCTTGTTAGTTTATAGGCGGGAGAAAAAAAATTTATATGTTAAGTTTGGGTGGACGGCTTGATCTTGTGCCACGTGGTCATCCGAACGGAACGATAGCCAGGGTTTTTGGGGTGACGTGAACAAGTGTAGGGTACATGAATAACATGACTTATGTAGGTATAGTATATATTCATACTGCTTGCAAGGCACTTGCATGGCCTCCCGTATGTAGCACTTAGCAGCTTCTCATCCCTAGCCATAGACTAGATAAATAGCGTTGGGCATGTGATCACATGGATCACAAAAGGGTCCTTTATTAAACATGCCCTTATTTCTTTAGTAGCGGGTTGTATTTTTTATTTTTGCATCCACCATTAGCCGAAACGGTAGGACAACCTTAATAGGTAATTAGGCACATTTTGGTCACTGAGTCTGAATTTATATGTTTATTTTGTTGACGGCGACTCCAGCAGTTTTGATTTATGTGTTGGAATGAAGTGCCATTGGAGTTAGGAGCCAAGGAGAGGAGGTGTAGATAGAAAGACAGGGCCGAGTGGCCTTGCTTGTATGGAGTTAGCCCAGTGTACCTTCCCCGGCCCATATAGCTGCCCAATCGGAAAGGCGCGCATAGCAGAAATGTTGTATTTGGACTTTGGGCCATGCACATGTTTTGTGGTTACCTTCCTATTCTCATCTCTCTTTTTGCCAATTTAATTTGGTTTACCTGGTTGTTTTCAGCTAGATTTTGATCGGCGCATGTTTCGTTGTATGCTTCACCCCGCTACAATTTTCTTTTATTAATGATGAAAACAAATTTCAACAACTACATCTTTCAATATATACAACCCTTACGATATCCGATTCATTCACACTCTCAAATAAACAATAGTCTGGACAAAAAAAAATTACCACAAAGCAAAGTAATAGTGTTCCGTGATCGTAAAGTCTATTATTAAAACGTAATTCATTGTTCATAGAGTACATCATCAAATCAAAAAAAGCGGCAGACTCCCATAATGGCTAGTTTGTCATCGTCCCTTTGAAGTAATGTCTAACGACGCAAAACACCCATCTTGAGATAATCTATAGAAAGGAAGAAGTTTTAGTTTTGTTAAACACTATATCACTATGACATAACTAAATTGCCCAAAATAAAACCGTTGTGCCAACTAGAAATAGCATTTTCTTTTTCAACATCATCCCTCTAAGTCAGTCCCGTAACACATTAGTACAACCCCTTGGAGGTTTCAATCCTAAAGCGATATGGACAAATTGCCAAACTGTTCTAGCCATTTGGCAGTTAAACGCAAGGTGTTGGATTGTTTCATTTTTATTACAAAAGCAACGTTTAAAAGTCCTGTTCCAATCTCTTTTTGCAAGTTTGTCTTTTGTCAAGATTTTGTTTTTTGCTTAAATACCGAAGAATTATTTTTATCTTAAGTGGAACCTTTAACTTCCACAAATTTTTATGATCAAAACGACATTTGATTTATCAATCTATATTACATAGATCTAACAAAGAATTTACCATTGGGATGAAGAATGACAAACTTTAAAAATATCTTTTGGTAACTGATTATGAGTGCTTCACCTGTTCTAGTTCCTAGATCAACTTGCTAGAACACACAGATATACAGCACTCAGATCATTACCATTCAACGAATAAACTTTATTGCATTAGAATGCTTGCAAACATGACAAATAGTACCATAGTTTTGGCTCAATAGCATGCATTTAAATAGCGGGCTATAGCGGCGCTATAGCGGCTGGAGAAAGAGAACGCTAGGCTATGCCCATTTTTGACGCTATGGCTGCTATGGCCGCTAAAGCGTGATTTAGCTCCGCTAAGCGCCGCTATCAGCTAAGCCCAAATTGTGAAACCCTAATTGAATTTCAAGAATCATGTCGTAATGTCAGTATCACAGTATGTCACTTAAGTGGAGCCTTGTATTGTTGATATTGAAAAGAGAAAATTGCACTGTTATCCTTTAAACTTGTAGCGATTCTCACGTAACCCTTTTAATTTGAGTTTTACTTTTTCAGCCACCAAACTTGTGTCCGTCTGCACAGCTGCCCCAAAACCATTAGGGCAGCTGTTAGGAGCTGAGTTGGCGTTCATGTGGCTTTAAATGTCGACTTGGCGGTTAAATGCTGATATGGCTAGCCACGTATGCCTCTGGTTTCTATCCACATCATCATCATGTTCATCTATCTCTGTCTTCATCTTTCCTAACCAACATCCTCTCTCCCTCTCCCTCTCCCTCTCTCTTCTTCCTCAAGCACGTCAACCGACGAACCTGAGCTCCTTCTCCATCGCTGCCGGTGGCGGCGACCCAAGCTCTGTCCATGGGCGGTAGCGGCGACCTGAGCTCCTCTGACATGGGTAGCGGCAGCGACCCGAGCCTCCTTCATGGGCGGTGGCGGCCTGTGCTCCACCATGGGCGGCCACCGGACATGGGGAAGAAGAGAGAGGAGAGAGCCATCGGGGAGAGAAGTGGAGAAAGGAAGGGGAGAGAGATAAGAGAGACAACGTCGCGAATAGAGCCTGTGGCGGCACCGGCAGACGGAGCTCACGGTGGCGGCCCATGGCAGAGAACCTCCCATCGCTGCCGCGGTCTCCTTATCCCTGCCCTATGCGCTCGCCTCCGCGGCCTCCTCCTCGTGGGCTTGCCGCCGCGCACCGGCCACCACCTCCTCGTTCGCCATCGCCACCGCCATCCTCCTCCCCGCTCAGGCTCCCAGCCGCGGACTCCTCGCGTGCTTGCCGCCGTCGGCCACCTCCTCTCCGCCTGCCATCGCCGCCACCGTCCTCCTCCTGCCCGCACGCCATCGCCGTTTCCATCCTCCTCCTCCCCGTTCAGGCTCGCCACCACCTTCCTCACGCTTCCCGCCACGGCCACCTCCCACATGCCCGCCGCGGCCTCCTCCCCGCGTGCCATCGCCTTCGCTGGAGCTCGCCTAGAGAGGAGACCACGCAGGGACAGGCCGTGACGGCGAGAGGAGGAAGGCGGTAGCGCTCACGTGGGTAGGTCGTGAAAGGCAGCGATGCACGGCATCAACGAGATTTGGGGAAAGATTGAAGGAAGAGAGAGAGAAAGTGAGGAAGATGATGGGGGGACTGATTGAGCTGCATATTACCGCACTAGTCCCAAGAATCCTGTTGACAAAACCGTGCCCTTCTGTGTATTACCGCACTAGTCCCAAGGATCATTGCTAGTGTACACGGTCTCGAAACAGAAAGATACATTGCCATTATTTAAGGTTCGAATACATAGGGCTGGAGCCCGAAATAGTACAACCAAGTCGATATGCCGACCGATGCATAAGATAACAAGCAGAATATAACTATTCGTACTCGCTAAGGTACGGTTTTAGATCACAGGATTTATTTAATCTTCTAAACTTCACGCCACAGGCATAGTGGTAGTAGAACATAGCCTAAGCTTCATTATACTCCTTGAAGTCACCAGAAGCGACGAGCTCCTTGTTCTACTGGGATGGTTCTCCGATTAAAGATTTTTGAAAAGAAAAATAAAAGTAAGAAACGTGAGTACAATTGTACTCCACAAGTCTAAGGAATATATGAAATGCAACTATTAGTACAAAGGACATTTTTATTTATTTTAAGCTCCCAAAATTTTCGACATAAATCCTTACTTTATTTAACAATACTCTTTTGGTATAAATCATAAAAATTTAAGAAAGAAATCATAGATGTCTCTTTTTGTCACCTGTGAATCAGTAATCCATTTTTGTATTTTGAAGGGGTGAGAGGTATAGATATAACTACCATATGAACAGTCACCAAACGTGCTCATGACCACTAGTGCGGCTATCATGATAGTTTATATAATACTCCGCAGAGTGTGTACACTTTACCCTCGACTGCTAGTGCGCTTGTCAGAGTATCGGGGATACAAGCCAAAGAAGCATAGCACAAAGCCAGTTATTCCGAGAAAACTACTGGAAACTATTTAACATTAAATATGGAGCACGCGTGACTGACCCTGGTCATCCCGCTGCACAATATTTATTATGGTGAGGTGACAATTCGAATGACCGGATATTGGGGCTACAAGGATCGGCCCAAGTTCCCATTCGTTGGCATCTCGATTTCAAATCGGAATAGTTTCCGGTAGCTTCCTAGGCTTACTTAGCTAAGCTCATCCCCATAGACGAGTTCTGAGGTCATACTGTATGAGCCCGGTTCATAGATTCACAGGAAAATAGTCCTTAGACTGATTAAGGCATCGAACTTCGTTTTACCACTGTAACCCTGTACCCTAACAGTAGTCATTTTTCCTTCTCAGTCAAATACAGGTTTTTAGTATAAAAATCTTTATTTCAACACGAAAACATTATTTTCTCATTTTCCCAACTTTTAATATCATCAAATCCAAACTCAAAGTCTCATCTCCATCCCACATGAAATAAGCAACTTTCATAACCCAGTGGCCATTATTTCATGTGATCCGTTTGATGTTTTTACAAAATTCCATCATTTCATCATAAATATATCTTGCTACAAAATGAACCCAAATACCATTTACAATTCTAGGATTGAAAAATAATAATAACAGGGCGAACTCATTTTTCCTATTTCAGATATTAACACTACAGGAAACGCGCGAAATCTTGACGGCCAAAAATATTCTCGACGGCCAAATATAAGCCGTCGACACAGAGACCCTAATCTCGACGGCCAAGGACATGCCGTCGACACAGTGGAACTAATCTCGACGGCCACACGAAAGCCGTCGAGATAAGGTCACAAAGGCCCGCGCGCACGTTTTTTCGTTTTTTCGCTAAGGCGGGAAGACTCTATCTCGACGGCTCACACTCAGCCGTCGTGAATATTTTATGGGCCGGCCCATCAGAATGAATCAATCTAGACGTCCAGAGTATGGCCGTCGAGTATAGTTCATGCTCCACAAGTGGGCTAGCCCATTGAATTTTTTCATTTTGTAAATATTTTTCATAATTTGCAGATTTGCTTATTTAGCAATATAAATAAAAAGATCATAAATAAAGAAAATATTTGATGCAGTCCCAAATTTTGGGAAAAATATATAATGGTACAACGTGTTATTTTTTTGCAAACTAATTCTTAAAATAATTTTTATTTATAATTAATGTTAGGTATAATATATGTATATATATTTAAAACTAATTCGGCGTGTCTCCTATCTCCTTCCTGAAGAATCTTAGTTGACTTGGGTCAGTATCCCAACCGTCGACAGCCTTACAAATGCGGAAGTCTTTAGATCTGAACAAAGTACAACTGACAAACAGTGAAGACCCAAATAAACTCCACAGGCAAAACTGTAGAGCCGTACTCCTAGCCATCTGGATAGCCTTCGTCTTGAACTCCAAAGATAAAATCGCTCTCTTGAAAACTCATCTTGTCAAACTCCCCTTTTGAATAAAGATTCTAAGGGTTGTAACCTGCTCGTTGGAATGAGCAGCCCACATGGCAGGCGGGGTGAGTACGCGAATACTCAACAAGCTATCATCCTTAAAATGTAATACATGAATAATAGGATAGGGCGATTATTTTTGCCCAGCATGAATTCCTAACTTATCTGTTTTCAAAATTTAAAACAACGAAGATTCATAGATTAGCTAACCCATGAGATTCATCAAATCCAGATCATATTTTCATGTCACGAGCTCCACCGCTCGGAATACCCGGAACCACATCAAGCTTCACCACTCGGAACACTTAGAGCACATTGAGCTTCACCACTCGGAATACTTAGAACACATTGAGCTTCACCACTCGAAATGCCCCAAAAACCCCGTCGAGCTTCACCACTCGGGTATCACTAAACCACACCAGTTCTCAGCAACCCGTTTTAATGAAAACAGTGGGACTACCAGTGTGAAATCCTCCTTGCCGCTCGTGACCGTGAGCACGGCTGTCATGACAGTTTAACTAAACTCTGCAGAATGTGCACACTTTACACCTGGAACCATATTCCCAGTAAACTGGTGAATAGAACAAAGCACTACTCGGATCAGCTAATTTGAGCCCGCACACTTAGAGTAACCCACCGACATCGGATTCACCTCACGAGACGTGAATCACCCCTTATGTAGGAAGACGATCCCAAACTAGTTTCTCCAAGTAGCGAACTAGGGCGTTACCATTATCCGCATCCAGGGCTGTACTGTAAGGCGAGGGTGAAATTGTCACAAAGAGTCGGTCTTAGGGGACTCAGGGCAATCACTACACACGCAGTGCTTCCTTCACTGCCATCCCACACACACGTCGACCAATAAGAGTGCTCTATCGTCCTTGGAATCCTCACATGTCATAACCACCCTTATCGTCGAGACATATGTACGCACCCAATGGCATTACGCCACACCCGCAAGTCGTCCAACAGGAGTGGTCTACCGGCCTTGGAATCCTCACAAGTCATAGCCACCCTATTGTCGAGGCAGGTATACACCACATACGCAAATACACACAGTGCAAAGCTTTGCATGCTTCACCACATGCCTGGTTGTAGCGGGGATCCACGACCCCACGCTACCTATTACGTCACCCTGAGTTGACACACGCCACTTAGATTTTAGTTGTTTAATTTTGAATACCAAATGACTAATCCAAACCACGATAGCAGTTTTGAATAGTGATGATTACTATGTCCCAATTCCTAAGAAAACTGATCAACTACCCTTCTATAACCAGGCATTGGCTTTAAGCAAGACATAGTACAAATGGCTACAAGGTACGGTTTTAACATGATAATCAAGCACTATCATATAATGGGATTGATAACGTACATCAAGTACATGACTAGTATTATACAAATGTACGTAGCCTAAATATGTACACATGCAACAATAAAGTTATAGTTAACAATTTGAAATCTAGGTAGCAACATGCGTGGATGTGACATCCACAGGATCTAGATAACTTGCCTTTATAAGTGCAACAGATACACTTCTTCAAATCATCGACAAATCTTCCTTCGTCACTTGATCCTAACGTACGACAATAACAGAAAGAAATTCAATAATGCGAGAAACCCAAAATTAAATGGATGCACATGCTGATGCAAATTTTACAGTAGATACAAGTCTGTCCAAAGGTTGTTATAAAATTAGTTTTGTAATTTTTGCAAACAAACATTAATTACAATAATTACAAAAATACTTATTAAACATAGATCATGGATCAAACATTCTGTACCTATATAGTACCAAATTTTACCATCAAATACTACATAATTTTATAAACCTAACAAAATTGGTTTGGTAATTTTTGCACTAATATTTTAATAACCAAAAATGCTACTATTTTGATTATTCAATAAATCATACAGAAATTAATATGAGTTGAAACAGCACCAAACTTGGCTGTAAAATACTAAACATTATTATGAACATAGGAAAATTGGTTTCATATTTTTCTGAGCTTCAGAGGATTTTAAACAATTACTTAAAGTTTCAGCCTTTTTCTGGAAAATCGGAAAATTGGAAAATAGTGTGCCGGCCCATATGGCCTTGCGGCCTGGTCGGTTGAAGGGCTGGCACAGCCCCTTCTTCAACCTCCAGCCGTGCCAGGCAGAGGAGGGAGGCGCTCGGGGAGGCGGCGCTCCGGAGAGGGGGCGGCGACGGCGAGCGGCGGAGGAGGTATGCGGCGGCGACGCGGTCCCGCCGGCGGCGACGGCGCGGCGCAGGGTAGCGCATGGAGGCGGCACGGCGGCTCGCGACGGCGGCGGCGCGGGCTGCACGCGGCGGCGGCGATTGGCGGCGCTGGGGACAGGGGAAGGGGTGAGGCGGCTCCGCGAGGACACGGGGAATACGGCGGTGGCGCGACACAGAGGCGGCGCGACGGCCATGGGGAGACGGCGGGAGCTCCGGCGAGGTCGGCTCCGGAAAAATCGATCGAGGGAAAAACCTCTCCTAGCTATAGGGATGATCTAGGATGGCAAGTAAAGGTGGATTACCCCTCGGCACAGAAGAATTTGGCGATGAACCTTTCGGCCGCAATGAAGAACAGAGCACGTTCGGCGACGAATTCCCGGAGTTTGGGCGCGTCTCTCCTGAAAACGTTGGGCAAAATGGATCAAAGGAGATATGTATAAGGTCTCCCTCGAAAAATTCAAAAGGAGACGCTTACCCGAGCCGAATTTGGAGAAGGAACAAAAGGGAGAGGGAAGAACTCGGTTTGGGATTTATAGAGGATCAACAGAGGGAGATGGAGAGGTTTGGCTGCTCAAATTCTCTCCTTGATGACCATTAAACCGAGAAGAAACTGCTACACCCATCCTTGATGATTTGCAAATGGAAATAAATGGTTTTGGGTGCTTTCTAATGGTCATTTGGGCACTAATTGGAGGAATTGGAAGGGTTAAAAGAGGTGGCTGCGCAAGGGATGGTGGGAGGAGAGAGAAAGAGGTGAGAGAGTGAATGGCAAGTGGGTCCCACTCGGATTTGAGGAGTTTTGCTAATTATTTCCATAAGAAGAGGCAAAACAGGCTTATAATATTATTTAAAATAATTAGGATTTTTCACCCACTTAAAATAATTTAACAATTAATTATATTTAATAAGTAGCACAATTTTTAATTATGCAAATTCTATGCATGATTTCATTTATATAAAAATGAGGACGTTACATACATTCTTACCATCCAGAAAACATTGATCACTTCTTGGCATGGCATCATGATGGCATGGGAAAATTCTCTATGAAATCAGCTTACAAGTTAGAAGTGGGGTTAAAATGAACCCAGTATGTCCTATGTGTTCAAGAATTGATGAAAATATTGGGCACCTTATTTAAAAAATGCAAATGGGCCAGGGTAGTGTGGTTGGCTGCACTTATGGAAGATATTAGGATGGTCCTAAAGAATTGTCCTAATGTTGTTGAAGTATTTGGACAGATTGGCAAATGTGAAGAAAGAGCTCAAGTAAAAAAATCATTATTCTTCTATGGTACTGGTGGTATAATAGAAATAAAGTAATTCAAGGGGGGAAGCCATAAATGTTGACAAATTATCCATTCTATCTCTGGTATTATTGTTGATATTGAAAAGAGAAAATTGCACTGTTATCCTTTAAACTTGTAGCGATTCTCACGTAACCCTTTTAATTTGAGTTTTACTTTTTCAGCCACCAAACTTGTGTCCGTCTGCACAGCTGCCCCAAAACCATTAGGGCAGCTGTTAGGAGCTGAGTTGGCGTTCATGTGGCTTTAAATGTCGACTTGGCGGTTAAATGCTGATATGGCTAGCCACGTATGCCTCTGGTCTCTATCCACATCATCATCCTGCTCATCTATCTCTATCTTCATAGATCCTAACCAACATCCTCTCTCCCTCTTCCTCTCTCTTCTTCCTCAAGCACGTCAGCCAACGAACCCGAGCTCCTTCTCTATGGCTGCCGGTGGCGGCGACCCAAGCTCTGTCCATGGGCGGTAGCGGCGACCTGAGCTCCTCGGACATGGGTGGCGGCAGCGACCATAGCCTCCTTCATAGGTGGTGGTAGCCTGTGCTCCACCATGGGGCGGCCACCGGACATGGGGAAGAAGAGAGAGAGGAGAGATCCATCGGGGAGAGAAGTGGAGAAAGGAAGGGGAGAGAGATAAGAGAGACAACGTCGCGAATAGAGCCTGTGGCGGCACCGGCAGACGGAGCTCACGGTGGCGGCCCATGGCAGAGAACCTCCAATCGCTGTCGCGGTCTCCTCATCCCTGCCCTGTGCGCTCGCCTTCGCGACCTCCTCCTCCCCGCTCATGGCGGCGACGCAGACGGAGCTCGTGGAGGCGCTGGCAGACAGAGCTCGCGGCGGCGGACCATGGTGGAGAACCTCCCATCGCCGCCATAGCCTCCTCCTCGTGCGCTTGCCGCTACCGCCACCTCCTCCTCGTTCGCCATTGCCACCGCCATCCTCCTCCCCACTCGGGCTCCCGGCCGCAGACTCCTCGCCTGCTTGCCGCTGCCGGCCACCTCCTCTCCGCCAACCATCGCCACCGCCATCCTCCTCCTCCCCGTTCAGGCTCACCGCCACCCCCCTTACGCTTCCCGCCGCGGCCACCTCCCACTCGCTCGCCGCTGCGGCCTCCTCCCCGTGTGCCATCACCCCTATTGGAGCTCGCCTGGAGAGGAGACCACGTGGGGGCAGGCCGTGATGGCGAGAGGAGGAAGGCGTTGGCGCTCGCATGGGTAGGTTGCGAGAGGTAGCGATGCACGACATCAACGAGATTTGGGGAGAGATTGAAGGAAGAGAGAGAGAAAGTGAGGAAGACGACGGAGGGACTGATTGAGCTGCATATGTGGACGCCACCTCAATATTTAACGATCACATCATCTTTTAACTGCCACATGGACATCAACTCAGCTCCTAACAGCTGCCCTTACGGTTTTGGGGCAGCCGTGCAGACAGACACAAGTTTGGGGGGCAAAAGAGTAAAACTCAAGTTCAAGTGGCTACGTGAGAATCGCTACAAGTTTAGGGAGTAACAGTGCAATTTTCTTTATTGAAAATATGAATTAAACTATAGATATGATGGAAAATGTTGATTCCCACAAAATCTGGAGATGACCAGAAGAGGGATGGCTCAAAGTTAATGTGTATGGATCTTTTGTCAGGGCATCAGGAGAGGGAGGATGGGGTTTGCTGCATGAATTCATGAAGGACAAGCACTTGCCATGACAACTAGTAAGGTTAAGGCCTTATTCTTTTCAGCGTATCGTACCATTATGTATTACTGTAGCAAATTTTGTTATTTTTATACAGCCTATATGTTATGATAATTTGTAACGATTTTTTCGTGTCTTTTAGTAGTCCTTTCAAAGATTATAAAACTATTTTTTATTTTTATAATCTTTAGATCTCTTTTCGAGAGCTCTCAAATTTACTACAGTAATACGCCAACGCAACGCTATGCTGAAAAGAACAAGGCCTAAGTACCAACATCCAAGATAAGAGGCGAGATGGGGCATTCGAGTCCTGAGAGAGGGGGCTTGGTGGTGTGCTAGAAAGAGGGAGAGGTGGTAGAATTCCTTATTCAACACGCATGAGCGGCATAGTGCATAAGTGCGTGTATAGTATATATATGCAATTTTTATTATACATGATACGAGGTTTTTGTTTTATTATGGCACTTTCTTTTATTATGGCATTTTCTTTTATTATGACATGGACTCTTATTTCTATTATTTTTATTCTAAAATTTATATTTTTCATTTTATAATTGTAATAGGTATGGACTCCTTCTAATCTAAGCCTCTTTCTTTTAATCTAAACCATTATAATCCGATCCACTATAATCAACGGTGCAAATCTATTTTTTTATTTGATTAACATGAGAATTTTGAGTATTTGTCGATTAATGTGAGAATTTCTAGTATTTTAGGATTAACGTGGCTCCATTTTATTCTGGTAAATATACGGTAGCGTTGTAGGCGCTAACTAAGTATTCAATGCCTCGGTCGTTTTATGTCCAAAGGTAGAGTTGTGGCACCAAGTCGTAATTTTTTCACGTTAACCACACACACTATTTCGTCAAATGAAAAACTATATTGTGTCTAAATCTAAAACTATTGAAACCTAGTAGTTGCATATGCAGCCTGCAAACATATTTTTTTGATATTTTCTAATCATATTTTTTTAATGGAAGCTCAGATTGACTAACAATTTTCACCATTGTGTTTCTTACATTTTTAGGAGCAAAATAGATCAAACTCGATGCAAATTTTTTTGGTGTCATCAAAACTACAATATCTATGAAAGTTTACGATAATGTAAATAGAAAATAACTATAATCTGACTATCCCAGTCAGAGTAACTCACAAATTTATTGTGATTAGAATAGTCGAATTATTGTAAACTATCATTGACATTATAGTTTTTTCATCATATCATACACCGAATTAATTTTTTCTAGCTTAATAATTTACATGACTTAGATAATCAGATTATAGTTATTTTCCACATACATTATGGAGAACTTATATTGATATTATAGTTTTTTATATTAAAAAAATATCAAGTATGTTCTTCTTTTGTTCGTAAATATATAAGAAACATAATGGTAAATTTCGTTCGTCAATTCGAGGTTACATTCAAAAAATATGATGGAAAAATATATTTGCATGATTATTTAATGCATTCACATGAGTTATGGACTGTATGCAACTATCATATTTTTATAATTTTTTTGGTTGATGGTTCGATAGTTTAATCCAAACATATTATATATTTTTGTTTAATAAATTTAAAAATAAATAAATCATCTTCGTGGTTTGCGTGGATGCATGCAACTAATAGATTTGATAGTTTTTGGTTGTTTGTTTGATGGCTACAATTTAGAAGCATTATAGTTTTTTTTTGACAAATTTAAAAAAGAAAGTGGTTATTTATTCCTAATGCTGGGATTTGATGGAAGCACGTGGGGTTAAGGTGAAATAATGACGTGCAGGTGCCACGGTGCTACGTTTATGAGCGAAACGACCGAGACGCTGAATAAGTATTCAGCGCCTACAGGGCGCGTATATCACAAATAGATAGTAACTTAGGGCATGTACAAGAGCAATTAATAGGGGTCTCTTAGTAATGATATGGACATGTTTCGCTGATGTGGCATGGGGTAAAATAAAAAAAATGTTAGAGTTGGACGCTTAACGCTTGGTGAAGAAATGACTCTTCACAAGCTCCTAGAAAGAATTAGAGAGGAGCAGCATTAAATAGCATATATATAAGCTCTTGTGCATGCCCTTTGTACATGTTTATTTTTTTGCATGGATAAATGTGCCAAGAGACATTACATGGACTCTCCATTGTACATGCCCTTAATGCTAATTTTTTTCAATTCAAATAGCTGAAAACTCAACCGACACCAATTATATGATGAGATTTCAACCCGTGTTTTGGCAAAAAAAAATTACAGTCTCCAATAAGTAAAATGATGTGGAAATTGCATCCCCGTCATCCTGATGACGAAGTAAGGGGATCAATGATGCAGCTATTGAGCTCCCTTGAAGATGACAATTAGCATATAGATCTAAAATAGAGTTAAACGGAGCCACCACACTGATTCTAAAATACTAAAAATTTCACATTATTTGGAGAGAAAAGAAAAGATATACACCGTTAATTATAGTGGGACAAGATTATAATGGCTTAGATTAGAAAGAGTCCATATGAATTATAATGAGGAAACTAATTCGGAAAAAATAGAAATAAGAGTTCGAGTCATCTACAAAACTATAAAAGGAATTCATATCAAATTAGCCGTACAATTGTGCTAGGCGCCATGCTCCTTAATTAACCAAATTAATC
Organism: Raddia distichophylla; assembly: GCA_005191435.1. Classification (NCBI taxonomy): domain Eukaryota; kingdom Viridiplantae; phylum Streptophyta; class Magnoliopsida; order Poales; family Poaceae; genus Raddia; species Raddia distichophylla. The sequence goes on along the minus strand of SPJY01037139.1, from coordinate 1,520,367 downwards.
CAGTAGTTTGGTTTTATTCGTCTAGGCAAAGCTGAAACAAAGTTCATGACGTTGTTGCACGCGACATCCTTGCGTGCATGCCCATTTGTTGACCTGGGCACATTGCTAGTGGAACATGGTATTGGCTATCTCCTGTTCGTTGTTGTTCGTGGTTGTTCGGCGTGTCTCCTATCTCACTTTCAAAGAACCTTAGCGAGTTGAGATCGTTATCTCAACCGTCGACAGGGTTACAAGGTGAAAGATGTGTCATGAGACAAGTTAAATGAACCATTTATAGTGTCAATCAAATCACAAGTCACACCAACATCATATTTTTCAATTGAGCAAGCAAGAGAAATTTCATGATTAATATTAGAGCTAGCTTGTTTGTTTTCTAGAATTTCAACTTACAAATTGAGAGCTTCATAGTCATCTTTTAGAGTCTCATGTTTTTCAAGCAAAATCTCAAATTCATTAGCAAGCTTTTTATGTACTTTCATTAGCTTTTTGGACTTAGATTTTTCCTTCTCTAGAGCATTATTCAAATCATCAATCAAAAGCTTAAACTCACTTTGAGAGGGTTGCTCATTTGTTACCTGCTCCTCTAGTGCCATGAGGCACATGGGGGTGTAGAGTTGTTGATGGCGACTCCAGACACCTTAGTGTTTTCATTGTCGGAGGAGTCCGCCCAAGAGGCTTCAATATCGGTGATCCATTCCCCAATCATATTTTCTTGTATGCTGGCCATAAGACAAAGCTTTTGCTTAGGAAGGGTCGGAGGAGCATTTTTCTTGATTACAAGTCCGGCTAGCCCATGAGCTCTTGTGTCTTCTTCTTCGGAGGAGGATTGGGAGGATGAGGAACTTGAGCTATCTTCCTTTTTGGACCTTTGACCAACAAGAGCTTTTTTCTTGTCCTTGGACTTGTGATCACTCTTGCGGTAGTGACGGTACTTCTTCTTGTCATCATCCTCATCTTCTTCTTGAGTGAGCAAGAGCTATCTGCTTGCTCTTCTTGTTTCTTGGGCAATCCGCCGTCAAGTGACCCTTCTCTCCGCATTCATAGCAACGCATTTCGGAAATAGGTCTTCGTCTTGAAGAGGATAATCCACCGCGGAAGCTCATTCTCTTGATCAACTTCCTTTATCGCTTGATAAGGAGGGCTAATTCTTCAATCTCCGGAATTGCATCATCAGAGTCATCGTCATCTTCTTCAACTTCAACCTTCTTCTTCCCACCTTTGGCTTTGGCGGGGAGAGCAATTGACTTCTTGTTGAGCGGAACTCTTCACTTTCAAGAAGCCGTGTCTCATAAGAGTTGAGTTACCCGAGTAGCTTGGTTGGAGTCATTTTCTTGAGCTTTGACTTGGGTACTGGAATTAAGGTCACAAGCAGATTGAAGCTAAATGGCACAACATCAAGCATGTTCTAACAAATATCAATATCCTCCAAGACCTTCTTCTCCGAGCATCCGGCCATTTCATTGACGATGGGGTTCAACCTAAAAAATATATCATTGACACTTTTATTAGAGAGCATTTTAAATTGATCAAATCTTTTTCTAGCCCGAGATAGCTTCTCCTCAAGCATCTCAGCACTACCAACATGGATTTCTTTTAAATGTTTCCAAATATCATAAGCTTTAGTGAGATTGCCAACACTATTGAACACTTCAGAAGAAACACTAGAGAGCAAGGCATTTCTAGCAATGGCATTAAAGTGTTTGTACTTAGCTTGAATACCATCAAGAGCTATTGTTCCTTCCGGAGTGTCCGGATAACCGGTTTTGTAAAAGGTGAAAACAAATCAACTAATTTTGTGATGCCAGGATCTAGTATTTGTCTCGGTCGGATATTAGATGGCAATATGGACGTGGAGCAATCTGCACATGGAAGGAAACGTTGGCAATTTGGATTTGATAGAAAGACCAGCGGTTTTGGGGCTAGTTTTTTTTTTTTGACTGCGGCTATTTCTGTGGGAGCACGTGTGGAAAATATGGTAAGGCACGGTGGAAATCGTATTGGTTGGAGAATACGTGGACAGCTTGGTTTGTTTTTGCGTGGTGGAATTTGGAGCGATCTGGTGGAACCGAGGCAGGAGGAGGCACAATTTTGATGGCTCTCGGATTACTGCATCAAAACGGCGGCACAACAATAACTCAGAAAGAATACGCCACTATGACAAAAGGTGACTCGAACTCGAAACTCTAAACAATAAGACACTAAAACCAGCACACGAGACCACGATGCAACCGAAAACTCAACAAGCAAAGACCAAGCGGTAAAAGCAAAAAGCTCGACTTGTCTTGGATCAAAGGGTTTTTTTTGTGGCAATTTTCTGGATTCTAGGTAAAATAATTCCGATGATCAAGAGAGCGGAAGTGATAAAGCAAGTGACTAGAAAACTAAGACACGGCATCACAATTGATTACAAGCATTGTGATACGGGCAGGGGGTCCCGATCTTCCGATGAGAGGTGGATAGCAATCGATTGGGTAGGAGTCGATGTTGGCGGCCCGACTACAACCATCCAGGACGTTGCGCCTTAGCGACCGGTACACTAATCTCCAGATGGTTATTGACCTTGCCGATGCACGATCAACCTGACCACGAAGGTCCTTGTTCCTGCAAGCAATCGAAGAACTAGCAAGAACAAGATAACAAGCAACTCCAATTGCGTATATGTATTAAGGTTGCACAAACTGGTGGGGTTCTGTAACGATAAAACAGGCGGTCTAACCGACACGCGCGACTACCGGTATATAGCAAAGGCTAAACATAAACAAAACAAAACCCAAGTTACAAAATGAGGGGTGGCCATCTATTTATAGGCTATTAGGTCGGTTTGCTACCGTGATGCTACAGTAACCGACCTGCTACCGTGCTGCTACAGTGCATATGTCTAGGTACAATGTATTCTTCCATTACAAGTAAACTAGATAGAAAGCGAGGTAGCTTCGGGGGATTGTCCCGATGACTACGGAGGAATTCTGAGGTGACGCTGGATCCGTTGGAAAGATCTCATCGTGGGCTTCTCCGTGGATACCAAGAACATCCAAAACGGAGTACGTATGAGACCTGGGCGTCCGTTTGAATGCAGGCTGCATGTTGATAGCCGAACCGGAGTAGAATTCGAGTTTGGCTTGTAGTTTGGTTTTCTTGTGAGCCTTCCTTTGACCAACTTGACATGCAGGAGTTGTAGACATAGTAGATATGGAGATACGCCTTTCTTTAATATGCCATCACGTATGGGAGGCGGCCAAGGTGGCGGCCTAGTTGATGAATGTGATGGTGCCATGTCTAAAAGCCGAGACAGCGGCCAATTGTGTGACCGACCGTGTGATCTACATGGCCAAGATGAAGGTTGATGAAGCGATGATGATGAATTAGCCGTGGTCATATCTGTGCCGAACATGGTCTCATCATGCTCCCTTTCCTGAATTGGAGTCGTCCCCGACTCCATCATAGTCTCCTGCAAAATGTTAGTACCAATTGGGGGCAAAGCAATTTTTATAGCTTTGGTTATCAAATCAGTAGAACAAAAATCATAAACATTATTGTACTCCCTTTCTTGAAACCTATCATATGCCTTAAAAATTGAACTTGAATAACATGGCATGGCATGATTAGTGACATTGCATTTCTCTAATTTCACACAAGATTGCATAGCAAATGATGGTTTCAAATCAATAGAATTATAAATTCGTTGAACCACATGTTCTCCTTTCTCACCATGTTTGCCAATAATATGAAATGTGTTTCGTGATAACCACGGCAAATCTGATTGTAAGAAAAATCTCTCCTTTAAACTATTTAGATCACACAGAACATCAAATTCAATGTAACCTAAAGTATTTAAAGAAGATAAAAGTTTTAGCTCATCTTTTTCGCAGGCATTGTGAATAACATGTTTATTTTCAGCACAAGCATATGGTTCACTAGCAGATGTAACACGTTCATTCACTAGTTGTGACATGGATATAAGTGAATTATTATCACACAACTCTTCTTTATCATTTGATGTAGCAAATAAATCTTGTAACAAAGAAAATTCGGTAACAGGTTCCACTAAATGTTGCTCTATGGTAGCATGAGCAGTGGACAAATTCAGCGTACCAAAATCCTTCTCTCCTTGTGCAAGGATGACACCTTTTGTATTACCTTTGAAATCCTCATCAGCTGTCGTAGGTATACTTACCTCTTCGCTTACACATGAGAGATCACTAGTCACTTCCTTCTCTTTGCTCTCTCAATGATCATCGTCTTGATGATGCTTATTCTCCTGCATGGTGTTAGCTACAAGAAGAGGTGCAACAATGGGCGCCTCAAGTGAAGCCAATATTTCATTGAACGATTTGTTTGCAAGCATAGTTTGAGCTTTACAGGCACAATGAACCAATTCTGAAACAGAGTTATATGTTCCATCAACAACAATATCCTTGTTAAGCCCAGAAAAGAACCTATCTTGAGTGTCCTTTTCACATTCTTCTAAACCACAACGCAATAAATAAGTTCGCAGTTCATGATGATATTCTTTAACAGTTTTACTCTCTTGTTCTAAGCATTGAAGTTTATTAAATAAATGCTCGGCATAATATTCAGGAAAAATTCAAATCTCAAAAGTTTTTTCATTCCATTCCAATTTGTAGGTTTCCTCTCTTTTTTACAAACATGCTTCCACAAAATTAAAGCATAATTAGTAAGCGGACTAGCGGCAAAAGTAATCATTCCATGTTCAAACAAAGCATGCATTCCAAATTGTTTGTCTACTGCTATTTCCCAATCAATATATGCATCCGGATCAAAGTTTCTAGCAAATGGAGGCAACACAAATTTGATTTTACCTTGTTCATTAGTAAGAGATGAAGCGCTGGTGTTGTTGATGTCATGTTTCTTTTTGGACCATTGTAAACTAGCAAGGAACACACGATCCAAAGGTGTCAAATGTTTCTTGTCACATTGTGTGAAGAGACCTGTCATTGTTAGTAGCCAACAAGGATAAACACAAACATATGTAGTCCCCTATTTAGGATGTGGCTAAGCAAGTCGCTCACACTCAACTCGTTCTATCAAGTTCTTACTAATTCTTACTAGGCTGAACAGGAGGTGTCGGCAATCGGCAATATAACAATTCCCGAAGATATGATGTACCGATGCCAGCCGCTTGTACCTGGTTGGTCGTAGTTTCTGTGGAGCTGTAGGTGGCTGAGAGTAATATCAAGGAACAGCTAGAACCACCTTAGTCAAAGCAAGTTGAATAATCGTTCAATGATGGTAACGTGCTGGTTCTAGGCCTAACCGTACTAGAGACGCGAGCCAGGACACAAACGTCGTCATGAGAATCCAACTAGCACACTTCAAAAAAAAGCTCCTTTTTTTAACTTTCTTTTCTTTTGTGCGGCTCTTTTATATGTACTTGTCTTTTGTCTTTTTTTTTTTGTAGATATTTTTTTTTTGCACTAGCCTTTTTTTATTATATTTTTGGTGCGGCTTTTATTTCGAGCACCTGCCTTTTTTCACTTTTATTTGGGGCTGGCCGAGCTATGTTTGTGATGAGGACATCACCCGTACCGATGCGTCCACTCTACCACCATCTACTGTGCAAGGACCAATAACAAGGGCACGTGCGCGACAACTAAACCACCAGGTGGGCTCGTTCCTTACCACACAAGAGAATACTCATAAGAGCGAGTTACTACCTAATAATGTTGTGCTTGTGCTTAGGAATTATGGTGTTGATCAGCGAGGATGGAACTCTACGCCAAGACAAGTTGGAAACCAAGTCTACCACGAGTTCGAGTCCGGTTCGGCCACGGCGGAGCAGTCTGTCTTCAAACGGACGTAGCAGATGCATATCAACTCCGTTTGGGACGTTCAAGTACATTACGGAGAAGCCCACGACGAGACCTTTTCAACGGATCCAGTCGCACGTCCAAATTCCTTCGGAGTTGATCACAATCGTCGAAACAAGAGGCGACCAGATTCTGTTGGGCTGCCCGGTGCTGCGTCACTTTGATTTTGGGCTTCGGCCCGTGTATCTCGCGCAAGGAGGGGTCGCCCCAAACCCTAGCCGCCGCCCCTCCTGCCTATTAAGACTTGTAGCCGTCATTGTTAGAGTCGGGTTTTGCTTAGATAATTTCTGCCATCGCAGTATCGCCGATCATCGGTTTGTGGAACCCCAAATTCGTGATCTTAATACATATTCGCAATTTCAGATTGCTTCTTTGTATTTATAGCCCCTAGAGCAAAACTAGCCGTTGCTCCCTGGGAGGGAACAAACACTAGTCGTTAGCCTTTCTCGGACGCCGTCCGACAGTGAACTCTGTAGCAGGATTTGGCCTTATCGGATACCGTCCGGTGAGAACCGGACACCGTCCGATGAAGTGCAATGTGCATGGGTTTTGCTGATCGAACGCTATCCGGCTGCTCCCAGATGCCGTCCGAAGAAATGTATTTTCTAATATAAGTGCTAGAAGGTGTGGGAGAGTTAAGGTGGGTTTCTTTCTCTCTAGAAATCTCACAAGAATATTTTTAGGTGTTTTTGGAAGTGGTGGACTAAGGAAACCGAATTTTGAGAAGTAGCAAAGATACGGCATGATCCGAGAGATTCAAACCCCTTTTGAAATCCGACAAAAACAGGAATTAAAAACCTAACTACTCCTAATCTATACGTGACCTCCTCTCTCGCCCGGTCACGCACTTAGAACCTTGGAGCAGCTCACAAATTTGTCGAGGCTTCAAATTAGGGTTCCACGAGAAGCTGAGTCTTCGCTAGGTTCCGAGAAATCCGAAAACCCCCTAGCACTTAATATTGAATATTCTTGACATGAATGCTACTAATAAAAATTAGGGCTCAACAATGCTCACAGCTATTGCTTAGGAAGCTTCGAATGCGTGTGTTCCATGGGTGATTGCTCGATCTGAGGCTACCTGAGACTACTTGGCCCCGAACAGATCCGAGGCCCTTCCTTTTATAGGCGCGGTAGGTTGCCCGGGTCGTCCGGAGCTGATGCGGCCGGCCCCACGCCCGTCTCTGCTTTATAGGCGGTGCCCTTGTCTCATTCTGAGGCTCTGTCTGGTATGGAGCCTGCAGAGAGAAACTGGTCAGGTTAGTACTGGACACGTGTTTGTCTTGGGATGCCGATATGGGGGAGAAGCATGCTTTAGGGAGAAAGCACTTTCCCTTTATCCCCAATATAGGATTTACTAGACCAGGCCAGCCTAGAGCCACCCGTTGGGGTGTCGCATAGAGTAACAACCATCGCCGCCTGCCAAAGTGGCAAACGAAAAACCGAGCTGCCCGCGTGCTTCTCCCCGAGCTACGGGTTCCAGGGGAGACATAGTTTCTCCCGGTCAAGGCCGGGGAAAGTGCGGTGGGATATGATAGTTGTCGCCACCTTCCCACGAACAGGCGGACTACCCGCGGGACCCTCTCTCGGGCTAAGGATGGCCTGGGAGGTGCGCCACGCTCCTGGCTGGGACCCAGGGAGGCGCGGTTGACCTGGTCAAGCCCGGGGGAGACCCTGGCGGGCTAGACGCTCCCTTTAGTACGGCCATGGGTGGCCTTTTGGACCTTTGTACGTGCGGTGGGCTGGTACGGAATAGGCCCAAGGCCCATCTCAGGGTGGGCCACTTCTCAATCACCAACATTGTTAAAATTTTCAAATATTTCTTTGATTCATATGAAATTTTTGACTATATGTGAATTTCTTTGTTCAAATATATAAAATTTTCTAAAAAAGCTAAAATTATATTCACATTCACATGAAATATAGTTTACAACTACACATCAAGCAACCACTTATAAAATAACCGCAGCGGATTACGATTAATTTCGTTTTCAGTGCGTTTTTCCTCGTATTCAGTGTGCGCGAGCGCAGGCGCGGCCGGAGCTGTTTGCCACGTGTCGAAACCAAACTGTTTCCGCCATCCCCCATGGCGGAAGCCAACGTTCCCGCCGGAGAATCTGTCCCCGCAGTCCTATGTCCTTTTGTCTATCTTTGCGCACCTGTGCGAGGTGCACTGCGGGGTGCGGCCTATGGTGAGCCTCCTCCAGCACTACTTCGAGCGGAAGTCCGTCGGCCACCGTGTGGGCAATGGCGGAGTCTTCTATCTGACCGCGCGCCGGGCCCGGAGGAGCCAAACGTACCCGGAGTACGAGGTAAGGACGAAGGTCGACGGTTGGGCCCGGCGGTGGTTCTACCTGAACCGCGGGGGCTCAAACCTGGAGTATTCCTCGTCGGTGGTTCTACCTGAGCCGCGAGATCCTGCCAGAGGATCAAGTGACGGTGCACGAGATCAAGGGGCTCGCCAAGAAGGGCCTGACGGTCTATGATGTTGTCAATAGCTTCGTCCGGCATCGGATCAGCCCGATGGGGCGCCCTGAGCGGTGTGTCAGCGTGACGGGTGGCTGGGAGGATCTGGACCGGGATTTCCATCAAGGTAAGCGCGTGCCGCGCCGCTACGTTTGATCTTAGGTCGGCACAGGTTGTGATAATTTGCGATGCCCTGTAGGACTCCCGGCCAGTGACGCCGCGAGGATCGTGGGCATGCTGCTGCCCATGGACAAGAATCCTCATCCCAAGAGACTCTTGGGGGATAAACTGTCCGTGGTACGTGCCCGTAAGGTGTTTGACGAAATTCCTGGACACGCGCACCCATTAGACCTTGACGGATTGTGCCGATCATTTGCAGCAGACATTGAAGGTGGCCAAGAGAGTTACGCAAGCCGCGGGATCCGCTGGGGAGCCTTTGGCTGTTTAGCCTCTAGTGGCGCGCTCGCCGCCAGGGAGGTCGCCGGCGGCGTCTGGCGGGGCGTCAGCCTCGATCGTTGCGGGTGTGGCGCAGGCAGGCGCAGAGACGCAGGCGAGAAAATGCGCCGCGCCGGTGCAGGTGAGCCCTTCCCCTTCAACGTAGATCGAGTGTTGGACGTTCAGTGGCCCGCAAGCTCCGTTTTTTGCGCGCGTCCAGGGCTCGGTGCCTTCGAAGAAGAGGAGGTCGTACCGGCCTGTTCAGGGCAGCGACGATGAGGACGTCGCGCCAGCGGCGGGTCCGTTGCCGGTAGCCACGCCGTAGTGGAGGCCCTCGAAGAAGGTTCCCGCAGGCCGGAAGAAGGCAGCCTTGCCCACCACAAGTCGCGTTGGCGGGCTGGAGACGGAGCTCTTTCTGCGTCCTACACCGGGGTGTACGAGGACACAGAGCTTGAACCAGCGCGTAAGTTTCCTGTGCTTGTCTGTTATCATTCTGCTTCTGTGTCTGAATATTATGTGTGTTTTTGACCCTAGTGCGTAGCGCTAAGGTGGTAGTCGAGGTGCTGCCTCCATCTGACGAAGCCAGGGCAGCCGAGAGCGAAACGGTCGAGCCTGAAGGAGGGGTATCCATGTCGCAGCGGTTGGAGGCCGCCGGGCTACTGAGGCCAACGGACGCACAGGGCAAGAGTCAACCAGTCCGTGGAGGGTCGTCGACTTGCCTACCAGTGGCAGTGCTGGATGCATCGGACGAGGTCGCGGAGACGGTGAAGGTCGACGCTGGCACGGATTCCCTGCGGGTCACGCCTCTGCGCGTCGAAGGATGCACAGCGCACGGGTTGTGGCCGATCGATCACCGGGGAATCGCTGATTACTTCAAGACTCCGATTAGAAGAGCGCCCTCGGTGCCCAACCGGTGCATGCTGCTAGCTGGTTGGGTCCGGTCGGTGCGCATGTGTAGGGAAAAGTGGGATTGTTACGCTAGCAACGAATCAAATTCTACCACGGAAACCCAGGAACACCTTGCTAGTAACTGACCACAGATCAAGATTACCTTACGACATATTGTGCAGCGGAAGATGAGTCGATGAAGCCGGTTCACCGATCTCCACGTAGTCGTACGGATGTAGCCGTGCACGGCAATCCAAGTCACCACCAAGTGCTCGCCGAGTGCTTGCGGTGGTCGCTGAGTGGCAGCCGAGTGCCACGGCCAATCTTCATGCCCTGGAGGTCGTCGACGTACTCCGCACGATCGCTGGGATTCGCGATCTTCCCGAGCAACGCACCTTCAAATGGACGCCCCAGCCACATCCGAGCTCTGTTTTCAATGTTCTACCACTCGTTGGAAAGCTAACGAGATTATATTTCCAACGCATCCTGTCCCGCCCAGAAAATCCTTCTGGATCATCGGGAATCGATGAAGCAAAATTGCGTCCAGAACATTTGCGCTAGCAGCAATGTCTCGATCTCAGGTTCGCATCGGCTAGTGCCACAAGGTGCAGCGCCTCTACGGTATCCACACATACAGAGATTGGGATCGCCATACGGGGTGTGCTAGCACCTCACCGCATGGACCTTGGGAGAGATGACGGCTAGGGTTTGGTGGAGAGGGAGAACTTGCGCATAGGCATGCATTGCGACCTATCCTCCACTTCCATTTATATAGCGTCCACTATTGGGCCCTCTACACTAGAGGCCCAATAAGGTTTGGGTCCACATCATATGTATCCCACACTAATCGTAAGCCCGCATCATATGTGACTCATAATTTTCATTGGGCATATCCCAACAGCTCCCACTTGCACAATGAACAATTATACAGTAATATCTCAAACTCCTTAAGTGTGTGACCCTATAGGTTCATGTGCAAGTCGGAAGTAGATCCGGAAACAACTTTCAGTCCACAGATCAACAGCGGCTCCTAGCAGAATGTATTGACCCCCGAATGCACTTAATGTAACGCCGGCTGAACCTGTTGATATATTCATCTATACCGATCCCTTTACCACGCGATACCAGTCAAGCTCAAGGCGAGATGCGCACCACCCTTGTTAATAGCTCGACCATTTCACTCGTCAATGTAATGGATACACGAAGATAATGTGATTCTCTAATCACATTGGCATGGCCATGCACTTCCTTATCCATTTACACCGAGGGGCCCAGAGGTATCTCTCCTGTTATCTTGGAGGGGCAAATTCCATCTTGGTAATCACACCCCTGGCAATGCTTCGTGGCATACCCAGTAATCACCTTTATAACTACCCTGTTACGGTGTAGCGTTTGATGATACCAAAGCATACAAATCCACATGCTGAGCATCCATGACGATCTCAGGCCTAAGAACCATATAGGTGTAACACTCGACACTATACGCTGATGGCACTTTAAGATATAACAATCTCACAGCGTCTCGAAAGTGGATCTGTCTAACTACCCATGTTCTCCAACATGTGTCAACATTATTGATTTGATATCTCCATATCAATGATCCGGGAACATGATCATCAATCAATACATGTGCTGATCTTAGGATCATAACGGTTTAAATTATGATACGATCAGGGACCGGTTTAGAATAACATCATATAGTGACAGAGTTCCACAAACAAGTCGTACTTGTTGATCGATACCGATGATGCTATTCAAGGAACCAGAGGATAACAATTTATCCCTTATAAACATAGAAGTGATAATGTCATCTCCGAGATAGCCTAGTCGGCTAATCACTTATATTTTATCCACATGCACTAGAGTTTACAACCGGATATCTAATATCCAATACTCATGTGCTCCTTTCATAAAGGTTATGGTAATATTTGTCTAGGCTGAAACTGTTTCAGCTTCTGATCCCCATTAAGTATCGGTTTAGAAACTAGTGTGCGATGTAACTTTTACAAGCCACATTTCCTAACCTAAGAACACATTCATTATGCTTCATAAGTATTTTAGAATATTTCTTACCATCCAGTGACATTCACCCGGATTAGATTGATATCTGCATATTCGGTGACATTCACCTTGATGCACAGGGCATTTAAACCCTTCTTTGGCAATTACTAAGCTCATCAAGTATTTAATACTGAATCTTGCTCTCCAATGTGACATACATAGGAACAAATTTCCGGTTAAACTACATTCTACACCATATCAACATATAGGTCTAATCCAATTAGCCTTACAGATCTATCCATATAGACCCTCATGCCAAAATCATAGAATATTATTTTCGATCAATAATATGTCATACATATATAAGACCAAGAAAATCAGTGCTCTCCCACTTGCCCTTGATGAAGTAGCCAAACAATTTGACTTTCATCAAAACAAATATATTCAACTCTGATATACTTGTTTCAAAAATTCACATGCTCTAAACTTTATGGATCATCAAAACTTGAGGCCGTATCAAAATACATTCTTACTTAGGTCTCAAACAGAGAAAGCCGTTTTGATATCCATATTGCATATCAAATATACAACAGTATCTAGGTGAATCTAGACAACACCAAGCGAACCAATCAAGTTCAAAAACTTAATTATCACATTTAGCTCGTCCTTCATTCATCTCCAGAGTATAGGCCCATCACGCTTCATCATCAGTCTTAAGCTTATCACAATCTGACAACAATTGTCTTTCCTATCATATAGGTGACTAATATGGATTTTATGACCAATGTAGGGTTGGTTTTTCTATAAAACATGCAACAATTTGTACATAATATGAAAGTTTAATGGGAACTAAAACACTTTCCAATGATTCCCGAATAAATCCAAGTCACACCGGGCTCCCACTAAATATTTTGCAAGAAACGATTTCTCCAAAATAAAATCATTTTGAGCAACAAACATTTTACAGCTCTTTACCCTTCTATATGTACAAACACTTTGTACCTCACAAAGAAACATTTATCTTAATCGATTATGAACTTGTCAGACGTCTTACAGATGCCCCACATTCCAGATTTCGATAAATAACATGGAACAATTTCCGATCCATATCATATATGATGGTTTCATTGTAACTAGATGGAACCTTTCAAATAAGCACAATTATTTCTAAAGTGTACCATATCATGGATAATGAAACACAATGACATCACAAGTCTTTAGAATTAATAACATACATCCATTCATTAATGGAGCATGCCCATAAGACAAATCAATCTTTCACTTAAAAGAAATTGAAAAATTGAATTTCCTTATGCCCGGAATACAATAACAATTATTAATTCTGACTATAATCCTTCGGGTTAGATCATTAAAGTGTGTCAACGTCAAACGAGACAACTTTTATATCCATGTCATTATTCCAGAATCCAATCCTATGGTGTCAGCGTAGCGCCAACTTTCGACTTCACAAGTCTAGATTAGTACTCCAGGTCCAACTTGACCTTTTCCTTTCACACAAAACTTAGCCTCATTCATAATTTAGCAAGTCTTTCGAACCATCATCAAATAATTAATGCTGATCTTAATGTTTTCTGATTCTAACATGCATCATATGCATCTCGGCCAGTGATTTCTCTAAGCAATTCATCAACATGAAAAGCAATCGAAAATCGCAACAATAGATAACCATTAGCCAAAGGAAAAATCATATTTTCCAGTGCCCAATGTAATCAATCATATTGACCACATATGACAGCCGACCGAATTTTCATTCTGTGCTAATCTGCACACAAACAATGACTTAGGGATCAAATCCGTTAACCCTTGTCTGGTTATCAAACATGCCTTTCAATCCGAAATCATATTGCAGATGTCCATGACGTCATCTTGCTATAAAAGTTTAGATTTCATAGTGGCAAAATGAGACATTCAACACTAAGAAAATCATCACAGTGCTTCTAATAAACATGTACAATACAGATTGCATTTCAGCTGGTTCATAAAGGTATTACTCTTTAGAACAAATATTCCTTCTAAATAACTATAGAACAATTCTCAAAATATAATATCAATCATCATGCATATATCAAGATTCTCTAATCAAATATATTGCTCAAAAGTAAAGCATTAGGTAAATCAACAAATATTAAACTATGTTTACGTGCGTACCTCCTTTAACAATTTAGCGAAGATACTCCCACTCAAGTCACATTCCCTCTAATGACTCGCGATGGGACAAGATCCATGGTTACTGTAGTTCGGATAATGATTTGTCAATACCACTTGAACCCGCAACATAGGTAAGACAACTCCTTGCCAATCACATCGTATGTGACTCTTGTTTGTTGGGATGGCATCATATGCCTGGCTCCCAACCCTGATTCCCCGAAGTCCCAAATCCTATTTGGATGACTCCGATAAGCAAACCAACACTATGCGTGTGAATGCACGGGTTAGGCTACACTCACCCTGTTGTACAAGAAAGAAGACGGCGCCCATTGAATTGTCAAGAACTTATCTGCCAACGTGCAAGACAATAGGTGCAGCAATTGGAAGAGCATCATACACTTAATATTTCGAGAGAAATCTATTCTATAAAAGAATAGCAGAGCAGGAAAACCATCACAGAAAAATACACTATTTAAACTGTGCACTGGTATGACCCAAGATGCGGCGATCATTATCACTATGCGTCCATTCCTGTCCACCGGGCCATCTACTTGATATTTGTCAAGTGTCACAAATTAATATGTAAGCCTCAGTAAGATCCTACACTGAAGGAAATATATGCCCAATTGACAATCATAGGCCACATCGGATGTGAGCTCAATGATATGTGGGACCACGTATGACGTGGGCTACATGGACTATGTGAGACATGGGCCATGGACCGGGTTAGGGCCTCTAGTGTAGAGGGCCCACGGTGGGACTATATAAAGGAGGCGGTGGAGAGGCTTGAGAACACCCTGAGGAAATTAGGTTTTCCCTCTCCACCAAACCCTAGCCGTCACCTCTCTCCCTCGCCTGCGACCGGCGCTAGCACGTCGCCGTGGGCGGATTCCGATCACCGGATGTGTGTATTCCGGTAGAGGCGCAACACTTGGGGCGCTGGCTTGATCAACCGCAAGACGAACCGAAGAAGACGACGTGATCTGCTCGCGTCCAGAATCTGGTCGCGTCACTGTTTCGCGAATTCCCGTTGATCCAGAAGGAATTTCGTGATGCGGCTGGATGCGTTGGAAAGCTCTCGTCGAGGGCTTGTCCGTAGTGTCCAAGATCGTCGAAAACGGACTCCGGACGAGGCCGGGGCGTCCGTTTGAAGACAGGCTGCGCGGGGAGATCGCGAATCTCGGCGAGCACGCGGAGCTCGTCGACGACCTCCACGGCATGGGGATCGGCCACGGCACACCTCGTGGCTTGTTGCTGACCAGCGAGGAGGAGGCGATGGGATCGCCGTGAACGACTACTTCCGTACAACTACGCGCAGATCGATTGAACCGGCTTCATCGACTCATCTTCCGCTGCACTGCGCGTCGTGAGGTAACTCGATCTGTGATCAATTACTTGCAGGGGGACCTGAGTCTCGGCGGTAGAATTTTGATTCTGTGCTAGCGTAGCGCCCGCGTTTCCCTTCAGTGGTATCAGAGCCAGGTTGTTTAGTTCTTGGTCCAGATCAGTTTTGGTCGCATATGTGATATGCGGGGTACTAGATATGATCTACTATCGTTCTCGTAGTCGATTGGATCGATTAGGAAGAATCTAAAGGATTAATAGATATTAATCTGTTGTGCACCTCTGTAGATGTGATTTACTGCTGGTGTATGTCCCACGGTGATTGATGTGATCGATTGTAAAAGGCCGTGGTGCTTGTTGTGCTGCTGCCCGGTGGCTTAGATGCAATTTGACATGCACTGATATGGTTAATAACATAGACTAAGCCTGTGAGGATTGATTTGATTGATCCAAGAGCACAAGGTGCGGTTTGATCAGGTTGACCATGTGCACATGATGACCGGCTCGAATCTTATTGCATGACCAAGTTGAGTATCGTTGCATGCCTGGAGGCTAATTTGATTAGCGTGTGATTAGACCGTAGTCAGAGGCTAATATGATTAGCCGATCAAGTTTGGCTACTTAATACGATTAATTGGCTAATTATCGTAATAACTTCGTATAGCATACATTATACGAAGTTATACGAGCGATGCACAAGATCCAAACTCGATGGTAGCACAAGACACAGGTTTATGCAGTTCCAGCCCCTCAGGGCGGAGGTAATACCCTACTTCGTGTGCTCTGGGATTATATGGTGGATCAAAATGCGGGATGCAAGATGATGCTATATGCTGTCTATGACTGCTCGTGCCGATGGCCTCTACCCCCTCCCTTTATATAGTGTAGGGGGAGATA
>SPJY01037139.1:1412756-1494558 GCA_005191435.1 Raddia distichophylla | reverse complement strand
GTAGAGTCCAAGATCATCGAATTTCGACATTGTATGTGGTCTGGGCATTTGTTTGAAGGCGAGCTGCGCGTAGATGGCCAAACCTGCGCGAATTGGATCTTGGGTGCACTGGTGGCTTCCCGTGACCAGCCTGAAGTCCGACGTGCACGCGTCCTCCAGCTTTCCTTATGTCTTCAGCAGTGGGAATCATCATTTGAGTCGAAGTATGAGTTGTCGTTGGTGTCGTTGTAGCATTCCGAGTCGTCGCCGGACTCGTGTCTCCATCATCTTATGGCATGGTCACTAACATCAATTCTTGTCCTGTCATCTCCTGTGTTTCTTCGTACCTAAGAACAGTGAAAGTACACCCATTAGGTAGTAAACAATTCTCTGAATTAATATTAAAGGTGCTAAGAAGCGAATTCACCTATTCATTAAGTTTCCTGGCACGTGCGCGCGTGACTGGACCTTTATATGCGAGTGTTGGGCGGTGTAGGTGTGGTCGGTGCAGGCATGATCGGTGTAGTAGTAGTAGGGATGTCCTCATCACCTAGCATCACCGTCTCAGCAACATAATGACTGATAATATTTTACAACAAATGATAGCATTGCTAATTAAACATCACGATGGTTTCAACTTCCATGCATGAAAGATCCATATTTCAGGATTAAAATAGTACAACAAACAATTTAAGAATTCAACAAGTAATAACAACAGTCACCTCCAGTTCTCTGGGCTCATACTTCTGCCTCGCACTTCAAGACCTGTAAGAGTTGCGAAAAAGCGTGGGAATCTCTGTAAGGGCATGTACAAAGGCATTTAATATGGTGCCTCTTAGCATCACTATTTAATAGTTTCGCTGATGTGGCATGGGGTAAAATGTAAAAATTACTCGAGTTGACTCTTGGTGAAGAGACCGGCTCTTCACAAGCTCCTAGGCAGAATTAAAGAGGAGCAACATTAAATAGTATAGAGGCTCTTGTGCATGTCCTTTGTACATGACTTATCTCTTTACTTGGATGAATGTGCCAAGAGGCATCTTTGGACTCTCTATTGTACATGCTCTAAGAGAGTTGCAGAATCCAATAATTTTACGGAGGAAACAGTGATAAAACCACAATTGATTGAAACCGCTTTGATAGTTTGTTTAGTTTTAGTTTTTGTTGCAATTGTAATTTTTGTTATTTTTGTATAGACCATTCATTTTAATTTTTCAAATAACTTTTTAAAACTTAGTAGGATTTTTGTCAAAGATCTCAAAAATATTTTTAATTATTTATTTAGCCTTTTCATACCAGTTTCATGAGTGGTCAAATTTGTCAACTACAAATAAACTAAAACTAAACATCTCCTCTTTGATATCTTGTTTAGTTTTAGTTTTTATTGGATTTGCAATTTTTGTCATTTTTGCATAGACTATTTACTTTAATTTATGAAAAGATTTTTTTTGGCACTTTGTAGGATTTTTCTCAAAGATCTTAAAAAAATTTAAAAAATTATTTAGTCTTTTCATACCACTTTCAGAGGTGGTCAAATTTTCTCAACAAAAACTAAACCAAAACTAAACAAGATATCATCCCAGACTGGACATGAGCGAGTCCTTGAGGGTGTGTGGTTTGAAGCAGCCGACGGAAAGGCATGCTTGGTGACGTCGAATGCGAGGCCAGCTACACGGCGCTGTGTTCCGCTGTGACGCTGTGTATTCAGCATCTGATCAGGGTTCAAGACTACTGCCAAAATGATTAAAGCTAAAAAGGTGCTGTTTCCATAACTGTAAAATCATATTGACCTCAGGACATGTTTAACCCTATACTAATGAACTAGATCTAGATGAACAGTTTTGGGTCACAAAAGGTTTAAAAAAAGGTATAATATTAAGATGACCTCGGCTCGGAAACAAAATGCAACACATGAACTATAGCCAGAGTACTTAGGCGTAACGAGTTAACAACACTGCCTGATTCTAATAAAAAAAAAAAGGCCACCACCTGACAGCGTTAAATTACTTAAATCTAAGGCCTCGTTTGTTTCAGTTGAAAACGTCAAGTTAAATTACTTAAATCTAAGGCCACGTTTGTTTCAGATGGAAATTGCTAAAAAACTTTCATAAAAAAAATTATAACTTCTCGAAAAAGTTTTAAATAGTAAAGAAAATTATGAAAAAATATTTTATGAACTTTAAAAAGAACAATTAAAAATTCCACAAAAATGACTACAAATTATTACATCATTTGGTTTATAAAATAGATAAATTTTTATTCAATTCAATTTAATTTAAGTTAATTTAAGCTGAAATAAACAAGGCCTAAAGCTCGGCTTAACCCAAATGGATAATATCAGTTCACTTTAGTGGAGAATCCCACATTCGCACCATCTAGTGTCCTACTCCTACCCTGCGGTGACAAATATAGATATAGAATGAACTTAATTCTGACACACACAAAAACCTGGAAAAGAGAAGGTTCTGATGTGCCACAAGGATAAAGGACCGACAAAACAGTAATATTGCCACCGTCACAGTAGTGAACCATGTGGAGCTCCACTGCAAACATAACAGGACATGGCCCATATAATTAGTAAAGCAGACAATTATTACAAGGGATAAGCTAGTGAGCAACATTGCCCTGCTCAAAAAATGGGATAACAAAGCATAGTAGCATACAAAGGTGAATCCAAGCACTGCACTTCATGAACCACACACATTTAGGCTTTTCTTCAAAAGGTTTCATTTCCTTCAGAACTAACTAAACTAAGGAACTAAACTAAGGAAGGAACAAGTAAACAGCAAATGTACCAGTGCTAGAATTCAGTTGATCCACTGGTTCTATGACACGAAACAAATGATTTCCTAATTTCCAATAATGCTGGGACTGACATGAACAGAACATACATTGCAGAAATTCATGAAAAAAAAATCCATATCCAATAAAATTGATGAGAGTCCTGATTTGCATAATCTAAGCAAACAGTAGCGCCACCACAGGGGGCACTACTTGCTAGGTAACTTTGATTTGGATGTCCAATGATCCTCGTTGGGGCGTGAGCTCTGGAGTCCCTCTACAATTGCTGCCACTGTGTGGTCTCCCTTCTCTAAGACTTGCGCAAGCATCTCCACCTTCTCCAGAAGCTGTTCTGCATCCTTATTCGCACAGCTCACCACTTTATCTGCATTCTTCAACGCCGTGCAAAGCTAGAGATTATGAGATACAATGAGCAAAATTATCAGTTTTCATGGAACCATTGATTTCGAGTAGGCAGCTAGAGTATATAGCACATAGAAAACAAAGGGGAAAAAGAAACCCCACCTTCAGCATCAAGGAAGGCCATGAAGGATCATTCTCTCGTAGAGACTTCATCAAATTGTCATAGTGTTCCTGATATGATGTTCCACAGGTGCAAATCAATTACACATTCATATTCATACTTGCAATATGACACCAATCCAAACTGCGATAGCCGAGAAGCAATCGAGTAACACACTACATTAAATAGATGAATTAAACAAACCTTTCATGACGTGACAGTGGAGGGCTCCACTAAACAATTAATTTGAGGATTAGACAGACAGCAAAAACAAGCAATGTCAAGCACATCTGTCTAAAATTGGAGAAACTCATCCATCTGCTTTGCTGGACACAATGGGGGAAATATACAACCACATGATATTTAATCTGAACCTAAGTTAAATAAGAGCACCTCCTTATTTAGGGGAATTTACCCCATGCCACTCAATTCGCACGCCTGGCTGTGTATGCCATTACTTTCGTTGACCTTCACTCGAATGCCACCGGACGTGCGAATTGATTTCCACTATACCATTTTGGCTATTTTTTTTTCCATTTTAGCCCCTCTCCCTCTCCTAGCCGCCTCCAACGGCACCCACTCCGCTTCCGTCGCCGCCCACTTCCGCAGCGGCCTCCTCCCCGAACGCCACGCCTACACCGCCGCCGTCTCCTGCCTCAGCCCCGCCCGGGCGTTCCACTTCCCCGTCCCGCCGCCGGTCGATTACGCTCGGGCCCGAGGACGCCGACCGCCTGGACTCCGCGACCATGCTCCCGCTGGTCTCCCCCTATGTTGACGGCACACAGCTTCGGCCGTGGACGCCAGAGGCGGAGAAGTACCGCGTCGGGGTGGTGCACGAGCTGTTGAGCCTGACGCTGGTGTAGGCGCAGTGGTCAAGGAGGACGGCGTCGAAGAGGAGCGCACGGGCGGGGCAGAGGCGGGAGATGGCGGCGGTGTAGGCGCGGCAATCGGGGAGGAGGCCGCGACCGGAGTGAGCGGCGACGCGGCCTAGAGCGGGAGAGGGGCTAAAATAAAAAAAAATAGTGGGTGAGGGACTAAAATGGAAAAAAATAGCCAAAATGGCAGAGAGGAAATCAATTTGCACGCTGGTGGCATTCGGGTGAAGGTCGACGAAAATAATGTGCATACGAATTGAGTGGCTTGGGGGCAAATTTCCCCCTTATTTAAGCCAAGCGTCTACCTTAATTATTTGAGCTCTTCTAAATTTGCAAACTTTATTTACCCCCAACAATCTTTGGCAGCTAGATCCTTCACACAGATCGATTAAGGAGCTCAAGGGTACCTCGTGGGTATTGGAATTGATTCTCTTACGTGAGATTCGGAAACTGAATTCAGAGGATCAAGAAACAGAAGAGTATGATGGATGGATGAATCAACGGATGCCGACAAGAACGGAGGGGAGGAGGAAGAAGGGAGAGCCCTCACCTCGAAGAGCCGGCGGAGGTCGGACGGGTCGGCTTCCTCCACTTGCCGTGCCGCCAAGGGAGAAGAGGGGACGGACGTATCTCCGCCGAGTTGTTCGTCGCCAGCACCATCGACGGCGAGGTCGCTGAGGAGATCGTCGATGGTGAGCAGAGGGCCTCCGACTCCTCGCATCTGTCGGCTCTTGTATCCGGAAGAAGTCCACCGCCACCAGCGCGCTCGTCGCCTTCGCTCGCCCGGAGAAACTCCTCGTCCGTCTTGAACTACGCCACCGCGGGGCGCACCGTCGACTAGCTAGGCCTAGGCGTGGGGGGCAGCCATAGATGGCCGGATAACTCGAGTTGCTTTTCCTGTTGTTCCTGCAAAATAGATTAATGAGGAGCTTCAACAAAAGGAGAAAAAACCATATATATAAATTACAGTAGATAGGAGACATTCACTGGAGAAAATACTGACCGAGTTAAGAGTACTTAGCATATCAACTATGCAAAGGAACAAGTTAATACTTAGAACACCACAAAAATTATATATCTAATATAGAAGGGAAGAAACCGAAAAATTATGAAACATTAGGAAGTTTGCTTAGATTATGCAAATCAGGACTCTCATCAATTTTATTGGATATGGATTTTTTTTCATGAATTTCTGCAATGTATGTTCTGTTCATGTCCGTCCCAGCATTATTGGAAATTAGGAATGCATTTGTTTCGTGTCATAGAACCAGTGGATCAACTGAATTCTAGCACTGGTACATCTCGCATCTCTCGGCTCTTGTATCCGAAAGAAGTCCACCGCCACCAGCGCGCTCGTCGCCTTCGCTCGCCCAGAGAAACTCCTCGTCCGTCTTGAACTACGCCGCCGCGGAGCGCACCGTCGACTGGCTAGGCCTTGGCGTGGGGGGCAGCCATAGATGGCCGGATAACTCGAGTTGCTTTTCCTGTTGTTCCTACAAAATAGGTTAATGAGAAGCTTCAACAAAAGGAGAAAAAACCATATATATAAATTACAGTAGATAGGAGACATTCACTGGAGAAAATACTGACCGAGTTAAGAGTACTTAGCATATCAACTATGCAAAGGAACAAGTTAATACTCAGAACAACACAAAAATTATATATCTAATAAAGAAGGGAAGAAACCGAAAAATTATGAAACATTACGAAAACCGAAAAAGTTACTGCATTCATGATGAATGGTCATCCCTCCCTCCTTCACTCTTCTCTCTACCCCTGCCCTCTCTCTCTTCTTTCCTTAGATATAATGGACCCTGTATGGAGCCCTACCCTTGCCTTTAAAATGCCTACCCTTGCCCTTTAAAATTCCATAGCGGAGACTATCAATCAGTTCTAGGTCTAAAATGCAATAACACCTAATAGATGCACTATTTTTGTTAAAGCATAAGCTGAAATGGATATGTCTCTATTTCTGTCAAAGCATAAGCTGAAATGGATATGTCTAAAATGCACTACTAATAGATTCATATGGCATTTCAACAGAAGAAAACTCAAATGGATATGTCTTCCTTTCATAGATTTCACCAGGAACATCTAACTCACGAACTGCAAGGACAAACATAGAATTTCAAGCCATAAAATAGCTCCTTACATAACATTATAACAATAATCTGTACATGAAGCCAGTACCGATGATACCTAAGCAAACATCAGTGAAAAAACTTGATCAACTAGCAGAACTTTTTTAAAAAAATATATAGTTTCAGGAAAACTACTTGGCACTTCCTATGCTGCATTAGCCTGCTCAATGACCAGTTACTCTGGTCTTATACCAGAGCATCTAGTTGAGTTACAATTTCAGTAAAGAAAGGGGCAAAGCTTACCTATGGATTAATCACTCTTGACCCAAAGTAACCGAACGGTTGGATTCTTCGTGGTCATAAAAATTCCAGTGTTCCAAAGCCATCCAAATTAATCATGCAGTTGCTACTAGGTTATTAATGCTGCCTACTGATGCTGCAAACCATGGTAACAGAACATAGCATTCTAGTGCACATTACACACTAATCACAATAATTCAATAGAACATAGCAGATTCAAAAGATAGAATCTAAGTTTACTATTTTTGTTTAACCCACAACAAGAAGCAATACAACATATTAGCAAATAAAATAGTTCACTGTTATTTTTAAGCAAGTTCATGGGTAAGCAAGCTAGCTAAATGTAAGATTACCATACCAATACAAGAGAGCTCTAAATTTCAACAAGCAGCTATAACATTACCAAACCAATACAAGTAGATGATCATAAGGACGGTGACAAGTAGATATATGATCTGGTATAGAGGTGAAAATAGAGGAAATAATATTTTTTTAACATCTAAGTATAAGCAAATGAGCAGCCATTGTAGATTTTACTCCATGACCAAACAATATGAACACTCTAATCTTTTTCCGACAAAGATTTCACAAGGTTTTATTTCAGCACTAGTTGAGATTGTACTAAATTGTACATACCCAGATCTGGAGCTCGCCCAGGATGCCGAATGCGGGGGCAAATGGGGCTATGAATCAGCCTCTAGGGATCAAGAGCAAGAAGACTAGTGGAATTGCCATGCATTCTCACCTCCTGTATAAGTTTATTTGCAATTCATGTATAATCAACGCAGCACTACTAGTTGTTGCTCGCCAAATTCATCACCCAGAATTCAACAACGCATCCTCAGCTCCTAGAACAAAATTCAACATCCAAAATCAAACCATTGCATGATTGAACCCGATAGTGCATCAGATTTGAATCTTTACACATGCTAACTAAACATCACATAGCCTAATTTATAGTCCAAAAAGATTGGCGAGGCTAAGAACACAAATACAATATTAGATCGCTTCAACAAGCAAACAATTGGCGAGACCAAGAACCACACATACCAGAGAGATGGGGTATGGAGGTGGCATCGGGACTTCAGGCAGCGGCAACCAGATCCAGCACCACCTACTCCCCACACCAGCAGTGTCAAACTTCTCCCTCACACCGGAGACACCCAGATCTGGCAAGCGCCGGTTGCACGGTGTAGGCTAGGAGGATGGCGGCGATGAAAACCGGAAGCGGAGGGGACAAAAGGCAGCGCTAGGGCTGAGAATGTGGAGGGGACGAGAGGCGGCGCTGGAGGCAAAGGCGGAGGCGATGGGTGGAGGCGCTGGAGGCAGCGGAGCAGCCCCGAGGCGGAGGCGATGGGAGGGGCGCTGGAGGCAGAGGCGCAGGGAGAGGTGGAGGTGACGTGAGCGAAAGAGCGACGGGAGGGGAAAAAAAACCACGACTCCACTGGAGAGGACGATTTCCCCAAGGATCGGACGGGGGAAGGGCCAAGGCCGACTAACCTTGGTTTGATGGGCTGCCAAACACTCCTGCAATTTCCCCGGTGGAAATATCCCACACGGGCCGCCGCCCCGAGGAACAGGCCGGGATCCCGGCGGGGAAGTGTGCTCCCAAACGGGCCCTAAGGGCATGTACAAAGACATTTAATATGATGTCTCTTAGCAGCACTATTTAATAGTTTCGCTGATGTGGCATGGGGTAAAATGTAAAAATTACTAGAGTCGACTCTTGTGAAGAGACTGACTCTTCACAAGCTCCTAGGTAGAATTAGAGAGGAGCAACATTAAATAGCATAGAGGTTCTTGTGCATGTCCTTTGTACATGACCTATCTCTTTACTTGGATGAATGTGCCAAGAGACATCTTTGGACTCTCTATTGTACATGCCGTAAGAGAGTTGCAGAATCCAATGATTTTACGGAGGAAACAGTGATAAAACCACAATTGATTGAAACCTCTTTGATGGCTTGTTTAGTTTTAGTTTTTGTTGCAATTGTAATTTTTGTTATTTTTGCATAGACCATTCATTTTAATTTTTAAAATAACTTTTTAAAAACTTAGTAGGATTTTTGTCAAAGATCTCAAAAATATTTTTAATAATTTATTTTGCCTTTTCATACCAGTTTCATGAGTGGTCAAATTTTCCAACTACAAATAAACTAAAACTAAATATCTCCTCTTTGATATCTTGTTTAGTTTTAGTTTTAATTGGATTTGCAATTTTTGTCATTTTTGCATAGACTATTTACTTTAATTTATGAAAAGATTTTTTTGGCACTTTGTAGGATTTTTCTCAAAGATCTTAAAAAAAATTAAAAAAATTGTTTAGTCTTTTCATACCACTTTCAAAGGTGGTCAAATTTTCTCAACAAAAACTAAACCAAAACTAAACAAGATGTCATCCCAGACTGGACATGAGCGAGTCCTTGAGGGTGTGTGGCTTGAAGCAGCCGACGGAAAGGCATGCTTGGTGACGTCGAATGCGAGGTCAGCTGCACGGCGCTGTGTTCCGCTGTGACGCTGTGTATTCAACATCTAATCAGGGTTCAAGACTATTGCCAAAATGATTAAAGCCAAAAAGGTGCTTTTTCCATAACTGTAAAATCATATTGACTTCAGGACATGTTTAACCTTATACTAATGAACTAGATCTAGATGAACAGTGTTGGGTCACAAAAGGTTTAAAAAAAGGTATAATATTAAAGATGACCTCGACTCGGAAACAAAATACAACACATGAACTATAGCCAGAGTACTTAGGCGTAAAGAGTTAACAACACTGCCTGATTCTAATAAAAAAAAGGCCACCACCTGACGGCATTAAATTACTTAAATCTAAGGCCTCGTTTGTTTCAGTTGAAAACGTCAAGTTAAATTACTTAAATCTAAGGCCACGTTTGTTTCAGATGGAAATTGCTAAAAAAACTTTCATATAAAAAATTATAACTTCTCAAAAAAGTTTTAAACAGTAAAGAAAATTATGAAAAAATATTTTATGAACTTTAAAAAGAACAATTAAAAATTCCACAAAAATGACTACAAATTATTACATCATTTGGTTTATAAAATAGATTAATTTTTATTCAATTTAATTTAATTTAATTTAAGCTGAAACAAACAAGGCCTAAAGCTCTGCTTAACCCAAATGGATAATATCAGTTCACTTTAGTGGAGAATCCCACATTCGCACCATCTAGTGTCCTACTCCTACCGTGCAGTGACAAATATAGATATAGAATGAACTTAATTCTGACACACAAAAAACCTGGAAAAGAGAAGGTTCTAATGTGCCACAAGGATAAAGGACCGACAAAACAGTAATATTGCCACCGTCACAGTAGTGAACCATGTGGAGCTCCACTGCAAACATAACAGGACAATACATGGCCCATATAATTAGTAAAGCAGACAATTATTACAAGGGATAAGCTAGTGAGCAACATTGCCCTGCTCAAAAAATGGGATAGCAAAGCATAGTAGCATACAAAGGTGAATCCAAGCACTGCACTTCATGAACCACACACATTTAGGCTTTTCTTCAAAAGGTTTCATTTCCTTCAGAACTAACTAAACTAAGGAACTAAACTAAGGAAGGAACAAGTAAACAGCAAATGTACCAGTGCTAGAATTCAGTTGATCCACTGGTTCTATGACACGAAACAAATGCATTCCTAATTTCCAATAATGCTGGGACGGACATGAACAGAACATACATTGCAGAAATTCATGAAAAAAAATCCATATCCAATAAAATTGATCAGAGTCCTGATTTGCATAATCTAAGCAAACTTCCTAATGTTTCATAATTTTTCGGTTTCTTCCCTTCTATATTAGATATATAATTTTTGTGGTGTTCTAAGTATTAACTTGTTCCTTTGCATAGTTGATATGCTAAGTACTCTTAACTCGGTCAGTATTTTCTCCAGTGAATGTCTCCTATCTACTGTAATTTATATATATGGTTTTTTCTCCTTTTGTTGAAGCTCCTCATTAATCTATTTTGCAGGAACAACAGGAAAAGCAACTCGAGTTATCCGGCCATCTATGGCTGCCCCCCACGCCTAGGCCTAGCTAGTCGACGGTGCGCCCCGCGGTGGCGTAGTTCAAGACGGACGAGGAGTTTCTCCGGGCGAGCGAAGGCGACGAGCGCGCTGGTGGCGGTGGACTTCTTCCGGATACAAGAGCCGACAGATGCGAGGAGTCGGAGGCCCTCTGCTCACCATCGACGATCTCCTCAGCGACCTCGCCGTCGATGGTGCTGGCGACGAACAACTCGGCGGAGATACGTCCGTCCCCTCTTCTCCCTTGGCGGCACGGCAAGTGGAGGAAGCCGACCCGTCCGACCTCCGCCGGCTCTTCGAGGTGAGGGCTCTCCCTTCTTCCTCCTCCCCTCCGTTCTTGTCGGCATCCGTTGATTCATCCATCCATCATACTCTTCTGTTTCTTGATCCTCTGAATTCATTTTCCGAATCTCACGTAAGAGAATCAATTCCAAACAATTTAAAACTCTACAAAAATGATTACAAATTATTACATCATTTGGTTTATAAAATAGACAAATTTTTTATTCAATTCAATTCAATTTAATTTAATTTAAGCCGAAACAAATAGCCTAAAGCTCTACTTAACCCAAATGGATAATATCAGTTCACTTCAGTGGAGAATCCCACATTCGCACCATCTAGTGTCCTACTCCTACCGTGCAGTGACAAATGTAGATATAGAATGAACTTAATTCTGACACAAAAAATAACCTGGAAAAGAGAAGGTTCTGATTTGCCACAAGGATAAAGGACAGACAAAACAGTAATATTGCCACTGTCACAGTAGTGAACCATGTGGAGCTCCACTGCAAACATAACAGGACAATCAATGGCCCATATAATTAGTAAAGCAGACAATTATTACAAGGGATAAGCTAGTGAGCAACATTGCCCTGCTCAAAAAAGGGGATAAAAAAGCATAGTAGCATACAAAGGTGAATCCAAGCACTGCACTTCATGAACCACACACATTTAGGCTTTTCTTCAAAAGGTTTCATTTCCTTCAGAACTTTAAGCCAATTACAAGGCTGCAAACATCCTAGCAGGAACTAAACTAAGGAAGGAACAAGTAACCAGCAAATGTACCAGTGCTAGAATTCAGCTGATCAACTGGTTCTATGACACGAAACAATGCATTCCTAATTTCCAATAATGCTGG
Organism: Raddia distichophylla; assembly: GCA_005191435.1. Taxonomy (NCBI): domain Eukaryota; kingdom Viridiplantae; phylum Streptophyta; class Magnoliopsida; order Poales; family Poaceae; genus Raddia; species Raddia distichophylla. Next base: position 1,482,820 of record SPJY01037139.1, on the reverse strand, counting down.
GACTGACATGAACAGAACATACATTGCAGAAATTCATGAAAAAAAATCAATATCCAATAAAATTGATGAGAGTCCTGATTTGCATAATCTAAGCAAACAATAGCGCCACCACGGGGGGCACTACTTGCTAGGAAACTTTGATTTGGATGTCCAATGATCCTCGTTGAGGCGTGAGCTCTGGAGTCCCTCTACAATTGCTGCCACTGTGTGGTCTCCCTTCTCTAAAACTTGCTCAAGCATCTCCACCTTCTCCAGAAGCTGTTCTGCATCCTTATTCGCACAGCTCACCACTTTATCTGCATTCTTCAATGCCGTGCAAAGCTAGAGATTGAGATACAAGGAGCAAAATTATCAGTTTTCATGGAACCATTGATTTCGAGTAGGCAGCTACAGTATATAGCACATAAAAAACAAAGGGGAAAGAAGAAACCCCACATTCAGCATCAAGGAAGGCCATGAAGGATCATTCTCTCGTAGCGACTTCATCAAATTGTCATAGTGTTCCTGATATGATGTTCCACAGGTGCAAATCAATTACACATTCATACTTGCAATATGACACCAATCCCGATAGTCGAGACTCGAGAAGCAATAGAGTAACACACTACATTAAATAGATGAATTAAACAAACCTTTCATGACGTGACAGTGGAGGACTCCACTAAGCAATTAATTTGAGGATTAGGCAGACAGCAAAAACGAGCAATGTCAAGCATATCTGTCTAAAATTGGAGAAACTCATCCATCTGCTTTGCTGGACACAATGGGGGAATATACAACCACATGATATTTAATCAGAACCTAAGTTAAACAAAAGCACCTCCTTATTTAAGCCTAGCGTCTACCTTAATTATGTTGAGCTCTTCTAAATTTGCAAACTTTATTTACCCCCAACAATCTATGGCAGCTAGGTCCTTCACACAGACCGATTAAGGGGCTCAAGGGCACCTCGTGGGTATTGGAATTGATTCGCTTACGCGAGATTCGGAAACTGAATTCAGAGGATCAAGAAACAGACGAGTATGATGGATGGATGAATCAACGGATGCCAACAAGAACGGTGGGGAGGAGGAAGAACGGAGAGCCCTGAGCCCTCACCTCGAAGAGCCGGTGGAGGTCGGATGGGTCGGCTTCCTCCACTTGCCGCGCCGCTAAGGGAGAAGAGGGGACGGACGTATCTCCGCCGAGTTGTTCGTCCACGGCACCATCGACGGCGAGGTCGCTGAGGAGATCGCCGATGGTGAGCAGAGGGCCTCCGACTCCTCGCATCTCTCGGCTCTTGTATCCGGAAGAAGTCCACCGCCACCAGCGCGCTCGTCGCCTTCGCTCGCCCGGAGAAACTCCTCGTCCGGCTTGAACTACGCCGCCGCGGGGCGCACCGTCGACTGGCTTGTCATGTCGTAGATTAGAGAAGGGGGGTTGGGGAAAAGAGAGAAGAAATTGGGAGAGAAACCGGAGTTTTTTACATAGCCTTTTTCAGGTACAGCGCACCTTTATACGCATTGCTTACGAATTTACTATTGTTCTGACCTTATTTTAATTCATAATTAAAAAAATAATTTGCCGATTTAATTAATTAAAAAATAGCCCTCCGGCGTCGGACCATCGGGCGTTTTTTATAAAACGCGGGCAGACGGGCGCGTTTTGAAAAAGCACCCGCCCAATATGCGTTTCGCAAATATCGCCCGTCCAATGGACGTTTTTTAAATATCGCCCGTCCAATGAGCGCTTTTTAAAAATCGCCCGTGCAGTGGGCATTTTTTAAATAACGTCCGTCCAAAGGGTGTTTAAAACGCCCGTCCAGAGAGGGCTTTTTTTGATACCCCCTCCAGCGCGCGGTTTTGGTGGCTCGGGGTTTTTTTGTGTTTTTGAAAAACATTAATTCAATTCATATGTCATGATCGTAGTTTCTGCCACGTGGGAAGGAGAAATGCCGCTTGCGCTATCCCAAGTGGATAAAGGGTTCCGGCCACCCCCAAACGGTGGAGTCCCAAGCGGATAGAGCCATGGTTTCGGGCACCCCGGACCGCGGAAGCCATCATGAGGCGCCACATGGCCGGCCCGATCCTCCCGGCGATCGCTGCGGCGATTGTAATTTTTACTGACACTCCATCATTTTATGCATATGTTATGCCCTCTTTGTTATGCCCTCTTTTGTCACTTGTTTAGGGAGTGCGCATCGACGGAGAAAGAGAGGAAGCATGTTCGTTTAGAAATCATATAGATTCGGAACCCTTATTATCATGTACAAATACAGAGTCAGATGCTCTGCATGTCTACATTAGCAGTACGAAGAAAACACATCGGACGATAGCACAACACATCGGACATATATAAACAGTGGCATGCATGACACACGCGCCGTTTCTTATAGTCGTGTATCGATCTTACTAGTACCATGCCTTAGGGAAATTGAAAAGTACGTAACATGTGGGTGCCAGGTAGCTAGCCGCGTTGCCTCTAGCATGCAGGGCACAAGCATTCCGTGCGGACGTGCAACTCTAGTGTACGCCTTGTTATTTAGAGACGTTGTTCGAGATCTGCGATCCTTGTGTGGAAAACCATCATATATGCATCTGCTGCCATTGGAAAAGGATCATCCAACCACGATGTCATACGACAATCATTTACCTGTTTTGCAGGATAGAAAGTTATGTTACATCATAAAATATATTCTGAAATATATATGAAGGTAAGTAAACTCACTGCGTATATAGGACATTGGCAGAATCTCCTTCTGGTCCAACCAGAGACAGGCCTATCGAAGGTCTGCACCACTTCATCAATTCCACATGCACACTTGGGCCAGTCCTGAAAGATATGAGGGCCGGGGCGCAGCATGGTTGACTCCGTGCGGTAGTTCTGTTTTATTTTGATTGGAAGGTCCTCCAATGGGTAATGGGTGTGACATCCTGGGCTGGACGATTTCCACCAACTTAGCCTAATCCAGACTTTGGTGGATCGTTGTTCGGCCATTCTGCTATGATGGTTTGAGCAGATGGAGAGGGGGACAACGATGCGCAGGTATGAATATCACTGAATGGCATGGCCTCACTTATATAGGGAGCGGAACCCTGAATCGATGCAATAGTGCCATCAATATTGCAACACATGCAATAACGTCGATTGTAGGAAAAGTGAAAAGTGATATCATGCGTGATGGGTCGAATCAAGGAATAGGTCGTCCTTTTGTGAAGCAGAGAGACAATGCTGACGTGACAAATCACTTTCACGAACAGTAACCGTGCCTTATTGCCTAGCAGAGACGGCGCATGCCGGATGGATCTCTTTCACGAACAGTGACAATGCATTATTTGTGCATGCGTGTCAGGTCGCTATCACGAACAGTAACCGTGCATTATTGCCTAGCAGAGACGGCGCATGTCGGATGGGTCTCTTTCACGAACAGTGACAATGCATTATTTGCGCATGCGTGTCAGGTCGCTATCACAAACAGTGACAATCCATTATTTACGCATGCCTGTTGGGTCGCTATCACGAACAGTGACAATGCATTATTACCCAACCAACCGTTGTACCATGTAGCCGTTGAAGTAACCGTTCGGGCTGGCCTAGATAAACCGTCCCTGAGCAGAGGCTATGTCCACCAAGTATCTTACGAGATAATAGAAAGTAGTGTCCTTTTTTACAACTAGCTGGTGGACAGTATGGCGTCCCCCTCTGCCCCGACCTCCTCTATTCCAACCGATATCCCGTACTGCGTACATGCGCCGATTTGTTTGTGCGGGGATCCATGTCGATTGAGAAAGTCGTACGAACTTTCGGACACGTTCGGCCGACGGTATTGGTCATGCGCGAAACGTGCGTTTGATCCATCTGCAAGGATGCGGCAGCTAGTGATGCGCTCGAGGGTTCCCGATCTTCCGGTGAGAAGATAACTTCGATTTAGGCGGAGGATGACTTTGACGATCCGGCTACAAACCACGCAAAGATAAGCACCCGCAATCGCTAAACCACACTCCTGATTGTTATCAACCGTGCCAAAGCCCGGATGACCTGACCACGAAGGTCTATCCTTGCAAGCAATCGAAGAATTCGTAAGAACAAGGATAAAGCACATACTCGAACTGAGGTTCTGAAGCTCAAAATCGATAGGTCAACCGACACTAGGGATTTCGAGAATGTTTCTCCAATCTGGAAGACAACAACAAATGAACAAAACCTAAGGAGAAAAGGGAGAGGGTTGTCCTACATATAGAGCGGGGAGATGACTCTAGAAGGTGCTCTCACGCAGCAGAAATACATGGGGACTTAGCCCAAATTAATGGTGACGCAACACCCAAGAAGAGCAAAAGACTGTTCTGTTCGCGAGATGTTTTTGACTGCTACGGCCAGCTCACTTGGAATTTGAGGCTGCGGTTGGATCCGTTGGAAAGATGGCGAAGTTATATTTCCAATGAGTGCTCACACATTCCAATCGGAGTTCGTTTGTATTCTCTAGGCCGTTTTTAATTCAGACTGGTCATTGATGACTGAGTGGAATCACTTTACATTCCCACTATGCTTTATTGCTCTTGTTGGTGAGTTAATGTCTCCAAGCTAGTGCATGCCCAAGTTCCTAAGTATAAGAATATTATTAGGCAGTGGTCTATTCTCATAATTTGAATTATGTAACCCAAGAAACGAATTCACCTGACAGTTTAGTTGTCGCGCGCGGGCTCGGGTAATTGTTTCTTGAATGTTGGGCGTTGGCTGCTGGTCGGGAGGGGAGTCTTTGGTCGCGGATCCCATGGGTGTATCCGTTATAGCGATGTCCTCATCAGCTAGGGATACGCCCGGTGAGTCAAGTGTTATTGTTGTCAATATGTGTCGGCTCATACAATGTCGAACACAGCATACTAATGTTTTGGTGAATGGTAGCCTCCATTATGTGAGTTTGTGCAGTACATGGATGTTGAGTAGACTCCGCAGATGCTAGACAACATGGCGGTTCATAGGAGTATTGATGAATTTGACCGAGAGTTTGAGCAGAGGCGTGCTGCTGACGAAGAGAGGCGCCAGCAGAGGGAGGAAGAACTGGAGAAGAACGTTGGCGGGCAGCTCATGAACTTGGGGCCGAACGTGAGCGGCAAGCCCATGCTCGTGCGGTACAACATGAGGCGAAACGACAGAGGGTGGCCAGAGCTTGTAAAGCAGGCACTTCAGATGAAGCATTGGGGAAGGGGTAATATCCTCGAACCATGCAGTAGATTCTACGGGTGTCGTCCACCAATGTATCATTTACAATTCAGAAAAAGTATGTTCCGTGAATAACCATGTATGCGACATGCAATTTAAATTACCCCAATCCATGTAAGCATTATTTATCGCGGAGGGGTTTTTGGTGTGGTGCGGAACCCACCGGATGGCCCGTAGTATGTGCTGCCGGCTACGACTTTCCCTTTGCGGCCCACCTACTCGAACGCTCCGGTCTCCCCCCACAGAGGGCAGCCATCGTTAAACGTTGGAGGGTACGATGGAGCGTGCAAAAATTAACACCACTAATAACAAAAGATTAAAACCAGTTCATAGACAGTAGGGACATGAAAGCGACATAGTAGCGTTACTGAAAACACACAAAAGGTATTGACTAAAAAATAACCTACGCACGACCCCTCTTGGGCTTGACGCCCCAACGGCACCATCAACTCGAGGCTTGCGAGCACGTCCGAGCTGTGTAGAGGGGAAGGTGAAGCGGTCTGGGGCCCCAACGTCCCGCTGTGGTCGGCCCTGTGCGTCGGGCGTCGCCTGATCTGGCTGCGACGGTTGCGAGGCGACAGGAGATGCCTCAGACAACTGTGACAGCCCTATCTCCTGGTGAGTGCCGAAGAAGTAGTCCGTCAGATCCGCTGCGAGAGGACTTCCCTGGTACGCTGGTTGCACGACGAGAGGATTGTGATGCATCTCCGAGCCCGCCTCTGGACTGTCCCAAGTCGGGGTGAAAACAGGAGCTGCAATGGGTTCATTTGTGAGCATCACAATATATATTAAACGAGTGGAATTAAAAAGATAGGAACACTAACCTGAAAATGTGCGCACTGAAGGGTGCCTGAACGACCCCTGAAACGAAGCGGCCGCCTAAGTGGACGCCTCGGGCACGTCGACAGGATGGCGGAATGGCCCCTGAAACCCACCCGATGTCCCGGGCGCGTCGTGCCTGGCCTAAATGACCCCTGAAAGCCACCTGGCGTCCCGGACACATCGAGAGGAGACCCGAACGACCCCTGGAAGCCACTAGACGTCCCGGGCACGTTCTGAGGGAGCTAGAATGGCCCCTGAAAGGCCCCCGATGTCCCGGGCGCGTCGTGCCGGGCCCTGACATCCCCTGGAACACTCGGCGGTGGAGCACGTGGACGCTAGTTACCTGCATGCGAGGTGTACTTAAGTATTACGGTTCATATGTGCATGTCAAAGGAATAAAAATGATTTCTGCATTACTATACCGGAGAAAGGGGGTCTGGGGGCCGGTGTAGGTACGGCAGGCAGGGCGGCTGGAGTGGCACAACAAGAGGTGAGACGAATAGCTCGCGTGGTCTTCTCGTAAATCCTCCTAAAAGTGTCAAGGACCTCGCTCGCCGTCATCTGAATACTCCCTGCAGACGCTCAACGGCAGTGCGTGCGTCGAGGTTGCATTGCCGTACGAGATTATGTTGTTCCACATTGATCGAAAACACGACATCCCACACATTTGTAATTTGTATGATGCAGATAAATTAGAAATTTTTCGTACGAGATGTAAAGGTTACCGCTTGATATGCAGCCAGTTGTATACCTCTGCCAAGTGTGTAGTCATGATTCCATATCTACGACCTTCTCTTTCGTGCAGTCTTCAGTCTATTCTGAAAAGTTTTTAATTCTTCTGTTCCTGACGTTCCCAGCATCATTGGTATGTTTCGTGGTCAACTCGTCCAACGTTAGCCACAGCCGATTGAACTTACACAGCTGATTTTGCTTACACTACCGCTTGAAAAGATTCATTAAGTGCTTACTCTTGAACTGGTTAAAAAAATTCGCACCCATGTGTTTCATGCACCACCGGGTATGCATGTCCGACCACTGAGCAGCTCGATAGTCAGAGCCAGGCTTAATTTCTTCGATCGCCGTCAACAATCCAGCATATCTGTCATGAATGATACAAACATCTGGTCTGCCAACAACAACCGCATGCTTCACCCTCACTAAGAACCAGTACCAGCTCTCAGTATTCTCACCTTCCACAAAAGCAAATGCCACCGGCAGAATCTGGTTGTTGCCATCAACGACAATTGCAATCAGGATTTGTCCCTTATACTTGCCAGTTAGGAATGTTCCGTCCACACAAAGAACTGGAGAACAGTATTCAAATCCCCTGATGCACTGCCCTAAAGCAAAGAAAATCCGTTGCAGAACAAACTTTCCAATATCATCGCCCTCTACCTCCAACTCTTTGAAATCATAATATGTTCCCACATTCCTCCTAGTTATGGCCGCCAACAGGGATGTTATATTAGCATAAAATGTTTCATATGTTCCAAACCTCATCTCTAATGCATTTTGTTTTGCCCTACAAGCAGTTGCATATGAAATCGTGTACTGGAATGTTCCTCCATGGGTCGAATGATAGACCGATGCTCATAGTTCACGTTCTGTGCTATTTGAGCCTGCATTATCTGTGCTACCATTATCGATGTTAGGTTCCTGTACTTTTGTCTTATCTCAGTCATCGTACAATTATGCTCCCTGACTATTGAACAAACCCAGTATTCCGCCCACTTTCCTTTAAAGGCATGCACACGCCAAGGACAATCAGGAACCACACACATCACATCGTACACACTTCGGCTCGACTTCACAACCCTGAATTCTTTCATAAGTGAGAATGCCCAAAGCTTCACGGCTATCAGCAATTCTTCCTTTGTGGGGTGCGTTGCTCCTTGAGTCACTTCGTTCTGGTGGTATTCCCAAACTGTTTGAGTGTCTTCTCTGATGGATAGCTCCGCAAGTTCGATGAGTTCCACTCGATCGACACAACATTTTGAAACCCACTGGTACTCTCATCGTCTGACACATCTTCCTCAGGGACTTGCTCGTGCTCAGCATCCTCGGCCTCCATCTCCGCAACGATAGCTTCAATATGCTCCCCCTCATCTGCCGCACCTGTGGGTTCCTGTGTTGTTTGTTGCTCACTTGATCCCACCCCTGCCTCCTCTAGCTCCCCCACCTCTTCCTGCATCACATACTCAGTCTCGTCACCATCTACTATATGTGCTCCTTCAACATCCGTACTTTCAACAGGTTCATCCAACGCTTCTTCAGTTTGTGGCCTGTATTTTCCTAAACAAGAAGTGCTAGTGGCTGTCCTCGTTCAGTGGCGATCTCGGCATAACGCCTTCATCCTCGGGTTGCCTTTATCGGTAGCAACTCCCAATAAGGTCTTTCCGTTGCACGGCTAACAACAGCACTGATATCCAGACCATATTCTTTGGGGTTCATTTGGAATGTCCTTAACAGCCAGTTTTCTAGCCCTGCTAACTTTCTCTCCGTGGGCTTTGATATCCCCAACATCACTGATTGAAACGTAGATAGGTCTACTCCGTCTGGACCAAAATTGATATCCCCTTGTCCGTAATGAACATTAAAATATTTTATGTCTGACATTGACCCTGTAAAAAAAACGACTCCTAATAAATTTTTAATTCTTCCCGACAAAAGCATCTTAAAGATTTATCGGTTTTAATCCTTTGTACTATGCATTAAACTTACGTGCATTATGCTTCAAATAAATCGAGCCTACTACTACCCTAACGACAAACCTACACATGCCCTCTAAATTTCTAAACCCTTACCCTAAACTGCAAAAAAAATAAAAATACGCACTAAATCAGCGTATTATCCTCCCTTACAACCCTAGTTATAACCCTAAATATAGTCTACAATCTACCGTACATATTATCATACATTAAATCCTAAAACTAATTTACATATGTCATACAAAAACCAAACCAGAATATTATCCTAATTTAAACCCCTTAATCGAATGTACATAAAAAATATAGAAAATACACCTAATTATTATCGAAACCTAATCGCTATATCTATGCATTAAACGGAATATTAAAATTATCATGTGGCATATGGCTAACCTACCTTGTTTTCAAACAATACAAAATAAAAATAGGAGAGGGCTACAAAATTACCCCTTTTTTCCTCTCCTCTCCCTCCTACCGAGGCCATTAGCGATTGCTAACCTATCAACCAAGCTGGCTCCAAACGACGCAGTTTCCTCTACTAGGCGGATCCCCTCCTCCACCAAACTTGTGCGGTGCGTCCGTGCGTGATCCCATCCACCACCAAATCAAGTGGTGCGCAAGCTCCCTGGAGTGAACGAATCCTCCTCTACTGCGCCTCTTACGCACACGCGGACCCGAGGAAGGGAGAGAGGCAAGTGCAGATTAGTTTTAACATTCACAGCTATCAGATCAAAGAGAGTGAGAGAGAGGAGAGAGGGAGGGAGATTTTTGAAGGGACGATGACCTGTGCTGGTGCGAGGAGACCTGGCGACGGCGACAGAGTAGCCAGGATAGCTGCGCCATGGATTTTCGCCTGCAGCTTGTTGCTCTTCTCGTAGTCCTCATTTTAGCATAGATACATATTATATTGTCCTTGCTTTGGTTGTTATGTTCTTTCACTTACCATACAGGTTCAGTCAATGATTAGTGATCGGCTCATGGTTTCTTCTTCTTTCTTCCGTCGCCTCCATCAGTTTGCATGTGAAGCGTCTTTCTTTTATGCATGCTTGTTCGAAATTGTCATTGAAATTTCTTAATTTTTTTTGCTCTGTATTTGTCAACCTTATCATTATTATGTATCTAAATCATGATTCTAAATAAATAAAAGAATTTATCGGCAATAAATCGCTAGGCGTTGGGCAGCCGATGCGATTTGCATCACATCTCCAAAAAAATCGGTCAAACCCATTAATCGGTCAATAATTGAATTTACCAGATTGATCACGTTTAATTTAGTGGCCCCCGTTGTGCGCCCCTAGGTGATCTTGCATCCGTGACTCCGTGAGAGGCCGACCGCATTGCTTTAGGGTTCTCTCCCCACGAGCTCCTATGTTGAGAGGGCTGGCTTGACAGGGGTGCTGCCACAGCCAATTTAGTCACCCGCCATCGCCTATTTGGCTATCGTCTTCGTCGATTTGGCCACCACCATCTCCGATTTGGCAGCTATAGTCACTGATTTGGCCTCCGCCATCGTTGATTTGTGTTGCCGCCATTGATTTGGAAGTGGGACTCTAGGTAACACCTTCCCTCGTCTCCCTTCTCCCATGCTCGCCACTGATCCCCTCCCTCCATAAACAGCAGCCAATTCTTTGCCTCCATGAAACCTCCCCTTCTTTCTCTCCCTTCTTTCGTGCTCGACATCAACCACCTCCATCCCGTGTCTTCAACGGTCTGACTACACCACCAATCATGCCATCCCCTCCCATTTCCTCCTTGCGCCTCTTCTTGGAGCATTGAGATGGAGAGCCAAATAACCAATATGTGATGTTATCAGCTGTTGCTTATCACGTTGATGGTTAAATGTTAATATGTGAATTAGAATCAGCGAAATGTGATGTTATCATGTTGCCTGTTGTCTATGATGCTTACCGATTATGCACACCAATCAATTTTTTTATTAATCTAAGTAATCTGATTAATCCCTAACCAGTATCCGATTAGCGATTTCCTGAACCTTGATCTAAATCAGGTTAACTTATTGTACGTGTGTATGATAGTTGGGGGTGATTTTGATGTTATTTAAATCTATTGGTATGAAGTGCTGATCATCATATTATGTTTTTGTGCTAGTCAAAGATATATGCCCGCATAGATGATCTGCAATCTTGATCACCATGTTTTATCATATACATGTTTTGTATTAAAAGTTGTTATAATCAACTTATAGATATCTTATGTTGGAAGAAGTAGCAATAAGTGTTATCTATAGATGACATGGAGGGTTGTTATAGCTAGTGATATAGATGTTCATGATCAAACGCCTAAGTTTCTAACCATAGTTTGGAACTAGAGGTGGAGGCACCGCTGGAAGGGGATGTCATTCTACGGTGATGATTATATGGAATCACCGACCGGTCATCGAAGGCAACGTTTGAGACTGTATTTTATGGCAACAAATCTTTGCCTTTTCATTAATTTTCTCTCTTATTTATAGACCGTGTCAACCTTTACTAATAACCTGAAGATAACTGTGACTAACAACTTGATCTTACCTAACAACCCGATTCTGCAGATCCTAACTGTTGTAAAACCTTGCTACCAAGTGTAGTCTAAGGCGTAGATGAACAATCACACATTTATAGAGGAGACAATAACACAAGAAGTAATAGGGGTGCAGTTATGGTATATTAATTTCTCATATTGGTCATACAATGAGTCTCTACCTCTATTTATACTATTGCATTGCTTAGGGTTTAGACTAGGTTCAATGCGGGTAGTCCATCGGTAGGTCAACTCGGATATGCCGCAACACTAACCTAGATAATTTAGCTAAAGAGAGAGAAATACCACGTGCATGCATGCAATGGCCTGACTCCTGCATTGGCCTTCGATGTTGCTGCATGTACGTCCATACGAGCATCTATAGACAGTGCCGTACGAGTATCTAGAGGGCAAAGTTGTAGAATAAAATGTACAGATGCAGGGATAGAGTGTCTACTGAAGGGGAGAAATCTTTTAGACTGTAGTGTAAAGTGTGAAGGAGTTTTAGAGAGGGAGATAAAGTGTGCAGTGAATAATGTCATAAAGTGTAGATTTAAAACTTTAAGCAAAGATGATCTAACAGTTGTTATAGCTAGCAGTTGTTTACACTATTGGAGATGCATTTATGCAATATATACTCCCTCTGATTTATTAAAACTTAGAAAAATCGCACGGTTGTCCCCTGAACTTGCTGCAATTCTCACTTAGCCCCCTAAACTTGTAAAATGCGATGTTGGCCCCCTGAACTTGTCTCTGTTTGCACGATTACTACAAAACCGTTAGGGCTCCCGTTAGACGTTGAGGTGGCTGCCTATGTGGCTGTTAAATGCCTATGCAACGGTCACTTATCCATTAATTGCTGAGGTGGCTCCACATCATCCTCCCATGTCTTCTTCCTCTCTCTCTCTCTCTCTCTCTCTCTCTCTCTCTCTCTCTCTCTCTCTCTCTCTCTCTCTCGGGAGTGGGAGAGAGTGCCTTCTCGAGCTCCGGCCGGTGAGGGCTCATCGCCGATGTGGAATCTGCAAGCTCGATGGAGGGAAGGCCCACGACAGTGAGGTCTGCAACGCGCTGACGGATGCGATGACGAGCTCAGGAGAGGCGCTTGGCGACGGTGCTATCCCTACGCCACATCCACAAGCTCAGGAAGGGGCGGCGAGCTTGAGGAAGGGGAGGGGCGGCACGTGGCGACAAGCTCGTGGAGGGGGAAGTGCATGACGGCGAGCTCCGAAGAGGGGTGGAGCAGCGCGCGACGGCGAGTTTGGGGGAGTGGAGGGGCAGCGTTATGGAGAACTCGGGGGAGGGGAAGGGAGGGCCGGGCGGAGCGCGATTTTTAAAATGCAACTTTAACCATCAATTACCACTCCAGTTTATTTAAAAATTCTATATACAAGGACAGTACAAATGCATATGGATGTTCTGCATATGTTCAAACCAAATAGTTGAAATATTTTTATAAATAAAGTTTTAACACTTTGATTTACGACAAGCCTAAAATGACATTTTTTTCAGAACAAGAGGAAATAGCGCACACACATTCTTCTTCGTGTATTCATGTGCTCCGTTGATCATATTTTTGCAATCTAAATTTAACTGACAAAATTTTAAAAATCTAGTGCGACAATTTTAAGGGAAAATGGCTCACTCTTTTTTTTAACCTTTTCGAAGCCCCTCGATTCCTCCCAGCTAGTTTTTTTTTTTTAATGAGCCATGAGGTATGCGAGTTTTTTTTTTAAAAAAAAATTGACGTTTCCAAATTCTATCCATTAGATTTAGATCTAGGGGATGTGGACCATGTGGTTAGCCAAGTGCACAAGTGTAAACTAGATTTCTCAAAAAAAATATAAGAAGAAGTACGAACAAGAAAAAGTTCAACATAAAATGGTTATCACTATTTAGCTAACATTTGGATAACCATGATGCATAGTCGTAGTCATCATCCAATAAACACAATGTTTACATGTATCTGAAAGATAAACATACTTCGAGCACGTACTGAACCATAGCTCAGATGTGACCTAAGTGTGCACACCATTGAAGGGAAACCAAAAAAAATGTAGAGTAATGACTTGTTTCATATTATTGTATTTAATTTTGAAACAAATTGGGTCCATAGCTCAGTGGTAGAGCATTTGACTGCAGATCAAGAGGTCTCCGGTTCGAACCCGGATGGGCCCTTATTTGCAACCCTTTTTTATTGGGTACATATGCTGTGCAATCAGCCTAACCGTGCAATCGAACTATCAAAAGTTGTAAAAAATTCTGAAAAAATTTGTACATATACTCTTCAACTTACTCTATCTCTGGATAAAATTTCAAGTTCAAATTCATTCTATATTGAACGTTACAAAAAAGCGAAAATTCTATCAATTTATAAACCAGCAAAAAAGGGCAGCTCATTGATTTCGATTTTCCAGGATACTTTATATTTTGGAACAACTAATGAGCAGCACATTCGGAGCAGCTCTAATCAACATCAATCATAGCAGCTCTAATCAACATCGATCGTTTCATTCGTTTGCTTATATCCTAGTGGGAACCACGCTTATATCCAAATGCAGATTGTTCAATTCATGATGAATGGCCCAACATTTGCAATCGATATCATAGGAGAACCTATTTTGATGCCATACAGTTTCCAAGAATTGCTTTAATATTGAGCAGAACATCAGTAAGTCTCACATAGCATTTTGTTTTGCTTTTGAGGACTTCAAATTCTTTTATAGTAAAATTCAAAATCACAAATTGAAGGAATTAGATGTTTTCAACAAGGACAAGAAAATTTGTGCCGCACAAACACTTCAATGTATTTTTTCATATTTGAAGAGGTTTTGGATAGTCGCAATATTAAAGCAGGGATTCAATGGTAACACAAGAGGAATAGATAGCGATCGTCACTGCAAAATCCCATCTCAAACTGAAGACATGGTTTTATTTCAGTAAACCGTGCCAAGTTACACTTTCTTAGAGATTCAGGATTCATGCCCAACTACATTATTCTCCACAGATCAAACTACACTAGGCTACACTATCTGCAAGAAAACAATGCGATCATTTGGTAGCTGGCTAGCTGCGTCAGCCTGCAGTTGTGCCTGAAACTCTCCTCCAATGAGAAGAAAGGCAGCAGCTTGCTCCTTGGTCATCTCTCTTATCTGCAAGAAAACAGCATCCACAACATTTTCACAGTAAAAAAGTTAAATGATTTTTAAGTTTTCACAGCTTTGCAGAGGGTATACCTTGCCAAAAATATCCCAGATTACATTCTCCGTGCAGCATGGAGGTGTATTGAGAGATACAACATACCTGGAATACATAAGTGCAGCCTTCTTCGATTCTCACATTAAGTTTTTTTGGCAGGGGCAAGTCTGACCATATTTTGATGGCATCACAGAACATAGTTTCCATCAACTGTTATCAGCTGACCGCAAATAACGACAAAAATTAGAGGGGAAGGTAATAATTCTGTACTTTCTAAATGGTAAGGAAATAGTATCCAGAATCATCAAATAAAGAAATCAAAACAACGGCTCATGTGAGCCATGAAGTACCCCACTTCCACCTGCTTTGTTATCACTGTGGTGGTCAAGTTCATACTTTTTGCTGCAGAAGCAGAAGTTAGGGTTGGCGATGGTTCCCCGATGAAAAATTTATCTATTAGGAGACGGGTATGGAAAAAGTTAACCCCGCAGGGATGTAAATGGGAAAAAAACATTCCCCATCGAGGATGAACGACCCGATTGGTGATCCGAAATTAGTTCACTCTATTTGAATTGTTAGGCCGCAAAAATGTCATCTAACCCATTATATCCATATTTTCATATATGCACCAATCAAATCTTCAAAGCATCCTCAAATTTAATTTTTCTTCTCTCCTGACATGATTTTAGGGTAAAAATGGTGATAAGTGTTTTACTCTTGTGTGTAATTTTCGTGAGGATGGTCCTAAACAGGCCCGCCACCCGAAGGTATGGGGATGGGGAATTTTGATTTTTTAGACGGAAAAAACAGAGACGGGACGGGAAAGTTTTGGGTCACGGGTACAGGGACAGGGAATGTCACCATTGCCACCCCTACGCAGAACTCAACTCTTCCAAGAAAAAACAGGGATTGTCATTTCCATTTGTTCAGCACTTATGTTCTGAATGCAATCATACAAATAACAGTAAGCATTCTGTAAATTTCCCTCAAGTACAAATACCAATGGTACACATTAAGGAATTTTTAGCCCAGGAAAGAAATGTATCAACTTACCAAATAACTAAGAAGCTAGCACAGTGATGACTGAGATGATCCATCGAAATCAAATCTACTTCTGCTCGCACTTCAGGACGTGTACGAGAGTTGCGAAAAAAGCGTGAGGATCTCAGTAAGAGAGTTGCAGAATCCAATGATTTTACGGAGGAAACAGTGATAAAACCACAACTGATTCCTTAATTGCTTAGTTTTAGTTTTTATTGAATTTGCAATTTTTGTCATTTTTGCATAGGCCATTCACTTTAATTTGTGAAAAGATTTTTTTTGCACTTTGTAGAATTTTTCTCAAAGATCTTAAAAAAAATTAAAAATTTATTTAGTCTTTTCGTACCACTTTCAAAGGTGGTCAAATTTTCTCAACAAAAACTAAACCAAAACTAAACAAGCTATCATCACAGACTTGAGCGAGTCCTTGGGGGTGCGTGGCTTGAAGCAGCCGACGAAAAGGCAGACTTGGTGACCTCGAATGCGAGGTCAGCTGCACGGCGCTGTGTTTCGCTGTGACGCTGTGTATTCAACATCTGATCAGGGTTCAAGACTACTGCCAAAATGATTAAAGCCAAAATTTCTAGTATTATTTCCATAACTGTAAAATCATATTGACCTCAGGACATGTTTAATCCTATACTAATGAACTAGATGACCTCGGCTCGCAAACAAAATGCAACACATGAACTATAACCAGAGTACTTAGGCTTAACGAGTTAATAGCACTGCCTGATTCTAATTAAAAAAAGGCCACCACCTAACGGCGTTAAATTACTTAAATCTAAGGCCTCGTTTTGTTTCAGTTGAAAATGTCATGGTAAATTACTTAAATCTAAGACCCGTTTCTTTCAAGTGAAAATTGCTAAAAAAAAAAAACTTCCATATGAAAAAATTATGACTTCTCGAAAAATGCCTTAAATAGTACAGAAAATTATGAAAAAATATTTCATGAACTTTAAAAAAAATTAAAAACTCTACAAAAATGATTACAAATTATTACATCATTTGGTTTATAAAATAGACAAATTTTTTATTCAATTCAATTCAATTTAATTTAATTTAAGCCGAAACAAATAGCCTAAAGCTCTACTTAACCCAAATGGATAATATCAGTTCACTTCAGTGGAGAATCCCACATTCGCACCATCTAGTGTCCTACTCCTACCTTGCAGTGACAAATGTAGATATAGAATGAACTAAATTCTGACACAAAAAATAACCTGGAAAAGAGAAGGTTCTGATTTGCCTCAAGGATAAAGGACAGACAAACAGTAATATTGCCACTGTCACAGTAGTGAACCATGTGGAGCTCCACTGCAAACATAACAGGACAATACATGGCCCATATAATTAGTAAAGCAGACAATTAGTACAAGGGATAAGCTAGTGAGCAACATTGCCCTGCTCAAAAAAGGGGATAAAAAAGCATAGTAGCATACAAAGGTGAATCCAAGCACTGCACTTCATGAACCACACACATTTAGGCTTTTCTTCAAAAGGTTTCATTTCCTTCAGAACTTTAAGCCAATTACAAGGCTGCAATCATCCTAGCAGGAACTAAACTAAGGAAGGAACAAGTAACCAGAAAATGTACCAGTGCTAGAATTCAGTTGATCAACTGGTTCTATGACACGAAACAATGCATTCCTAATTTCCAATAATGCTGGGACTGACATGAACAGAACATACATTGCAGAAATTCATGAAAAAAAATCCATATCCAATAAAATTGATGAGAGTCCTGATTTGCATAATCTAAGCAAACAGTAGCGCCACCACGGGGGGCACTACTTGCTAGGAAACTTTGATTTGGATGTCCAATGATCCTCGTTGAGGCGTGAGCTCTGGAGTCCCTCTACAATTGCTGCCACTGTGTGGTCTCCCTTCTCTAAAACTTGCTCAAGCATCTCCACCTTCTCCAGAAGCTGTTCTGCATCCTTATTCGCACAGCTCACCACTTTATCTGCATTCTTCAATGCCGTGCAAAGCTAGAGATTGAGATACAAGGAGCAAAATTATCAGTTTTCATGGAACCATTGATTTCGAGTAGGCAGCTACATTTTATAGCACATAAAAAACAAAGGGGAAAGAAGAAACCCCACATTCAGCATCAAGGAAGGCCATGAAGGATCATTCTCTCGTAGCGACTTCATCAAATTGTCATAGTGTTCCTGATATGATGTTCCACAGGTGCAAATCAATTACACATTCATACTTGCAATATGACACCAATCCCGATAGTCGAGACTCGAGAAGCAATAGAGTAACACACTACATTAAATAGATGAATTAAACAAACCTTTCATGACGTGACAGTGGAGGACTCCACTAAGCAATTAATTTGAGGATTAGGCAGACAGCAAAAACGAGCAATGTCAAGCATATCTGTCTAAAATTGGAGAAACTCATCCATCTGCTTTGCTGGACACAATGGGGGGAATATAATATACAACCACACGATATTTAATCAGAACCTAAGTTAAACAAGAGCACCTCATTATTTAGGGGAATTTACCCCCATGCCACTCAATTCGCACGTCAGGCTGTGTATGCCATTACTTTCGTCGACCTTCACCCGAATGCCACCAGACGTGCGAAATTTCCTTTATGCCATTTTGGCTATTTTTCCCATTTTAGCCCCTCTCCCTCTCCTGGCCGCCTCCAACGCCGCCCACTCCGCCTCCGTTGCCGCCCACTTCCGCAGCGGCCTCCTCCTCGACCGCTGTGCCTACACCGCCGCCGTCTCCCGCCTCCACCCCGTCCCTCCGCCGGTCAATTACGCTCGGGCCTGAGGACGCCGACTGCCTGGACTCTGCGACCAAGCTCCCGCTGGTCTCCCCCTACGTTGACGGCGCGCAGCTTCGGCCGTGGATGCCGGAGGCGGAGAAGTACCGCGTCAAGGTGGTGCACGAGCTGTTGAGCCTGACGCTGGTGTAGGCACAGTGGTCAAGGAGGACGGCGTCGAAGAGGCGGAGCGCGCGGGCGGGGCAGAGGCGGGAGACGGCGGCGGTGTAGGTGCGGCGATCGGGAGGAGGTCGCGACCGGAGTGGGCGGCGATGGAGGCGGCCTAGAGAGGGAGTGGGGCTAAAATGAAAAAATAGTGGGCGAGGGACTAAAATGGAAAAAAATTGCCAAAATGGCATAGAGGAAATCAATTCGCACGCTCGGTGGCATTCGGATGAAGCTCAACGAAAGTAATGTGCATACGAATTGAGTGGCATGAGGGTAAATTTCCCCCTTATTTAAGCCTAGCGTCTACCTTAATTATGTTGAGCTCTTCTAAATTTGCAAACTTTATTTACCCCCAACAATCTATGGCAGCTAGGTCCTTCACACAGACCGATTAAGGAGCTCAAGGGCACCTCGTGGGTATTGGAATTGATTCGCTTACGCGATATTCGGAAACTGAATTCAGAAGATCAAGAAACAGACGAGTATGATGGATGGATGAATCAACGGATGCCGACAAGAACGGAGGGGAGGAGGAAGAAGGGAGAGCCCTCACCTCGAAGAGCCGGCGGAGGTCGGACGGGTCGGCTTCCTCCACTGGCCGCGCCGCCAAGGGAGAAGAGGGGACGGACGAATCTCCGCCGAGTTGTTCGTCCCCGGCACCATCGACGGCGAGGTCGCTGAGGAGATCGCCGATGGTGAGCAGAGGGCCCCCGACTCCTCGCATCTCTCGGCTCTTGTATCCAGTGGCAGAACCAGGATTTCTCTAAGCCCCGGGCGAACTATTAGGCTAGCCTATTTGCTAGATAAAACATAAAATAATGCTCACGGTGTTATTGGCGGAATGGCGGTCGGAGGTGGCTCGGGCGCTCGGTGGCCGGCGGGAGGCCGGAGGGAGGCCGGAGGCAGCTCGGCGCCCTAGAGGAGAAGCAAGCAATCCAGGGTGTGCGCGGTGAAGCGTAATAACTTCGTATAGCATACATTATACGAAGTTATACGAGCGCGGTCACCGCGGTGAACGGGAGGAGGCCCGCCGGGAGGCGGCGCGGCGCGGCGCGGCGGACGGGAGGGAGGCGGCGCGGTGGACGGGAGGAGGCCCGCCGGGAGGCGGCGCGGCGCGGCGCGGCGGACGGGAGGGAGGCGGCGCGGTGGACGGGAGGAGGCCCACCGGCAGGGGGCGCGGCGCGGTGGACGGGAGGGAGACGGCGCGAGAGAGCTGAGTGAGAGAGAGTTAGGGTTAGAGGTGGGGCTGTGGGCCAACTAGTTTGGGGCCTTTGGGCCATAGGATATTGGCCCATTTGGTCAGGGGCATATAAAAAATAAATCTAAATACTACATGCAGGTACTCTTCACTACTGGGCGTGCCCTTAGGCGGCGGCCCGGGTTGCCCGGGGCCCAATTCCGCCCCTGCTTGTATCCGGAAGAAGTCCACCGCCACCAGCGCGCTCGTCGCCTTCGCTCGCCCAGAGAAGCCTTCCCTACGCCGCCGCGGGGCGCACCGTCGACTGGCTAGGCCTAGGCGTGGGGGGCAGGTATAGATGGTCAGATGGGCGCCACGGTTCGGCCCGACCTAAGCCCGCTCAGGCACGGCCCACCTAAGCCGGGCCCGGCACAGCACGACTGACCAATGGGGCGTGTCGTGCCAGCCCACGTGCTTGAGGAGAGGTTCAGGCAGGGCACGCTTGGGAGTTAGGCGTGCTAGGCCGGCCCGATCAACCCAGTGAACACGCGCGTGCCGTGCTAATCAACCCGTCACACCCGACACCTCTCCTTTTGATCAGCACAACACAAGCAATTCAATTTTTTTTTTCTAAGTAATCAGAGTTAGATCACACTCAATACAGGCAATTGAATTCAAAATTTCAAATTCACATGATCAAATTCACAGAGGTAGAATCACTCACAATTCACAAATACACATACACAAATACATGACGCAGGCAGTGGCAGTCCAATTCAAATTCACATGACCAAACATCAATTAAACAGAAATTGACAAACACAAAGATTGCAAAAGTTCAAATATTATTTGAGTTGTTAATTAATGTATGGTTGCTTCATTAAAAACCTTTCTAGGTAAAAACTCACACCTCGTGAGAAACCCCTAGAAAGGAAAAAAGGGTACAGCCCAGCTCTGCTCGGTTCTACTTCAAGCATAAGTTCAATCCTTAAATTAAATAGCAGGATTACGAGTACAGAAGGACTACAAATCAATCGCTGTCTCATTGCCAGAGGCCCGAGCTTGATGTTGTGCTTGGTTGAGCACTTGAGTTTCAGCAGCTTGAGCTTCGTTCAAAAACAAATTTTCAAATGCATCTTCAAAATCTTTGTTTTGCACACTGTGTTGAGTCCTTGCTTCACCTTGCTCCCAATCCTTGAGGCAGGATTGCATCTCCACCATGTCAGGGGTCAAACGACATCGCCGCTCCTCGATCACCCTACCAGTTAGACTAAAGGTAGATTATGAAAAAATAGTGGACACAGGCACAATCATCACATCTTTAGCTAGTATAGAAAGAACAGTGTAAGTAAGTTTGTGCTCATGCTACCAATTCAAAATATTGAAGTCGTCGTCGTAGTGGGCGACATTGTCGCTGTCGAGGTAAGATGACAACTCAGAAACAGAAGATGGAACAGCAAAGGATATAGTAGAAATAGATGATGATCTCCCTGATGAAGCAGCAGAAGCAGTCCTGGAAGGTCCAGAAGGACCAGAATCACCTGCGCCAAAGATTTTGCCTCAGGCTAATTTCTTTTTACCAGTACCAGTGGCTTGCTGTGAGTTTATTTGCAATCTCACTGTACCAAACTTAGATTCATATTTGCAAAAGGTCCTATTTAACTCATTTCTCACCTCAATTAAATAATTAGAGTAATCTATAGCAGTTAGATTAGATAAAAGCATAAGAACATTATTGACACCTCTAATATTAGCTCTAGGATTCAAAATAAATGCAAAGGCATATAGCATTGGTATAGGGACTGACCCTGGCCGAACGATCGGCTTTCAGTTTGCATTTATCACAGTGCCGGATCAAATGGCCAGTACCACC
This sequence comes from Raddia distichophylla, assembly GCA_005191435.1. Classification (NCBI taxonomy): domain Eukaryota; kingdom Viridiplantae; phylum Streptophyta; class Magnoliopsida; order Poales; family Poaceae; genus Raddia; species Raddia distichophylla. The sequence continues at coordinate 1,461,330 of SPJY01037139.1, read as the reverse complement.
TCTAGAACAAGTAGACAAAGTATGTTTGCAGATGTAGCATTTAGCAGCGTACTTGAACTTCTTGCCATTTTCAGTTTTGAACAACTCAAAGTCGTTCCACACATCAGAGCCGGGTAGGTGGTTGTCCTGGCCTGGTCGGCGGACGGCAGTTGCGGTGGGGAGTTGGGACCGCCCGCCGTAGGCCGTCGGGTGCGCCTCACGGCCTCAGCGCCTGCGCCATTTGGGAGCTGGGAGGAAATAAGAATAGAGACGGGAGAAATCGAGGGTTGCCAGGAGAAGAAAGTATATAGGCCTTGTTTGTTTTAGCTTAAATTAAATTAAATTAAAATTTGTTATTTTTGTATAAGTCAAATGATGTAATATTTTGTAGTCAATTTTGTGGAGTTTTAAATAGTCCTTCTTAGATTTTTCATAAAATAATTTTTTTCATAATTTTTTGAACTCTTTAAAACGTCTTTCTAGAAGATCATAAATTTCCTACAGTAAAACTCAACACAACTTTAATCCAAAACAAACAAGGCCATACTCCTAAGTTACTCAACCTATATCAGTATAAAATTTCAAGTCCATATTTTTAGTTTATGCTAAGAGAAAACATTAAAGAAATCTGACAAATGTCAAAGAGTTCAAATTTGTCAGAATTTTCTCCCTTTTGTTGTTATGAAAGCAGAATTTTAACCTGAAACTGTATAAATGAGGTATACCATGAAGTGTATCCTGTTTTTCTCAGTCTCACTTTTTTCTTGGCGTGCAGCGCGATTGCACCCCAAGCTAGACAAGAAAGTAAAATCAGGGGAGAAAACTTAACAATGCTTTACATGGTAATATTACTCATTCTTCTCTTGAGTCGTAGAAGAGTAATGTAGGCAATATCCTCGCTAAAGAAGTCCACTCTTCAACACCTTCAGTTATTTAGAACAACAATAAATAGTACTCCCTCCGTTCCAAATTATAGGTCGTTTGACTTTTTTGACACGTACTTTGACCACTCGTCTTATTCAAATAATTAGTGAAAATATGAAAAAACTCAAGTCATTATTAAAGTACCTTTCATGATAGACTAAATCATAACAAAAATAAATTATAATTATAAATTTTTTTGAATAAGACGAATGGTCAAAGTACGTGTCAAAAAAGTCAAACGATCTATAATTTGGAACAGAGGGAGTACTATTCTGCAAGCTTAAACTGTGCATGCCACCTCTCTCTTTGTAAAGAATGAAATATTTTTCTCGGATGAAAGCAATTGTTATGATCCTATTCATATGGAACGCTAATGTGAACTACGATAATCATTAGCCAAATCATTAAGTAATTCAAAATCAAAATTAGGGGCGAAAGGAAAATTTGCGTGACCCTTCTGTCGCCCTCCTGTGGGCGACTCTTGCCGCCCAGCCAGCCCTGCCAAAAGCCCTAGCCGGTCGCTGGCACTGGCCGGCCGGCCGGCCGCGCCGACCCTTCCCCGCCCCTTTCCCTTCCTCCTTCCCTCATCCCTCTCTCCCTTCTCCTCTTCACCCTGACAGTTGTGGTCAACACAGTGGCCGGAGGCCGAGTCTTCTGGGCGTCGTGGGGCCTCTGGAGGCCAGATCCGAGGGGGCGTTGCTCAGATCTGGCAGCAGTGTCGGTGGCCGCGCTCCCCCGGCCCTTTCCGGCACTCCGGCGGCTGGTTTCGGCGGCCTTGGGAGCGGATTTGGAGGAGGTCGGGCCCAGCTCACTGGGTCCGGCCGTTTAGGCATCGCCCTTGGCGGCAGGGTGTGCCGCCGGGCTGCGACGTCGGCTCCGCTGGCAGAGGGCTCTCCCCTGCCTGGTCTCCCTTCAGGTCTTCGCATTGCCTCCTAACCCACCTGCCTTGTTCTTCTTGACGGTTGCCGCTCCGGCTCCGCTGTGTCCCCTGCCTCTCCCTTCTTCTGAAGTGTTGCAGCTCGGGCCGTGTGCCCCCTCTTCTCCTCTCTCCTTTGGAGGTGCGACGGTTTGGTTGGAGGCTCCCCTCTTGTAACATCCTCATTTTTGCAAAATTTAAAACTCATGCATGTGCATTTCATCTAAATTATTTTTGTGCATTAAAAATAATTTAAAACCCAAAAATGAGTTTGTTACTTATTTATTTCAGAAAAACATTTCTAGTTAACTAGAAAATGATATTTTCTTCCGAAAATTATTCCGGCATTATAAAAATTTGGAAAAGTTGTGAAATTAATTTTAAAATAAATGTAATTAATTAATAAACTATTTTGTGTGGAAAAATAATTTCAAAAATGTTTATTTAATACTTTAGCCCCCCTGTTTTTGCCATTTTGCTTAGAGGAAAAATAGAAAAAAGGCAAAATAAATTGTGAGGCCCTCTTGTTATTGTCTCCTAGCCTATCCTCTACCCAATCCTTGCTGGACACCGAGTAATTTTCACAGCAACCTTGATTCCCCCTTTGAAGCCACCATGGAAGAGGACAAAAGCTTGAAACTGCAAACGGAAGCCTCCACCCAGCCTTAATCCTTGGAGCATCAATTCTTCAGTTACCTAGGGGCGTAATGCACCAGTTTCAACCTCATTTGCGCAGCCAATTCACCACCATTGCTCTATACCTTGGCCAAACCGAGCTCCTTCTTCGCCCTTGCAATTCCTCCAATCCGCGCCAAATTGATCGTGTAGGTGAGCTCCACCACCCTCCTCTACCTCTGTAAAACCTCCCTAGCCCTGTCCCGAGCCGCCACCGTCGCTGGAATCGTTTCCGCCGCCGCCCGACCACCGCGTCGCCCCGCCACCGCTGGCAGCAACAGGCCGAGCGGCCACCTCCCCTACCCCTCCTGCGCCTCCTGGAGATCGCGCCGCCATCACGCCGCTGCCGGAGCTCGCCGGCGACGCGCACCCGCGCCACCGCCTCCTCCGCGCCGCCGCCTTGCTCCGCCGCTCCGTCGCCGGCCAGAGCCGTCACTCCCGCCGGCCGCCGCAGCCCTTCCCCCTCCTCCATTTCTCTATCGGGAGGGAGACAGAAGGGTGGAAGCGCCCCTTGAGACCCCGCATGGGCCGGCCCACTTGTTTTTCCGACTTCCTGATTTTTCTAGAAAAGGCTGAAGCTTCAAATAATTATTTAACATTCTATGTAGCTCAGAAAAATATGAAACCAATTTTCCTAGGTTCCTAAAAATGTTTAGTATTTTACAACCAAGTTTGGTGCTGTTTCAACACATATTAATTTCTGTATGATTTATTGAATAATCTAACTAGTAGCATTTTTTGTTATTAAAATATTAGTGCAAAAATTACCAAGCCAATTTTGTTAGGTTTATGAAATTATGTAGTATCTGATGGTAAAATTTGGTACTATATATGTACAGAATATTTAATCCATGATTTATTTTAATAAGTACTTTAGGAATTATAGTAAATAATGTTTGTCTGTTGTATTATATTTATTAAAAATTCATACTTGCTCCAAAAATTGTGAAATCAATTTTACCAAGTTCCTAATATTGCCTAGTATTTGTCATAAAATTTTGGCACTGTTTTGTTAAAAAAAATTAAGTTTCAGAGAGTTTAGTCTTGATTAACTGTTGTAACAATTTTTATAAATAAAATAAAATTTTAAAAATTGTAAAACCAATTTGAAAAATTTCTTTTGAACAGAAACAACCTGCTGTAAAATCTTCATATGCATTGCATTCATCTAATTTAGATTTCTCGCATTATTGAATTTCTTTTCGTTATTGTCGTACGTTAGGATCGGGCGACGAGGAACGATTCACCGACGCACCGAGGGAGTGTGTCAACTATGCTCAACAAGGCAAGTGCTGAACCTTGCTACCTACTGTTTTATAATGCCTTTCGAGATGTTTCTGAAATGTGCATGATGTTAAATTTAAAATGGTTATGTACTTAGAGTAGCTATCCCCAAGTATTTAATTAATTCGTACTAAAACATTCTTGCTGCCATAGGACAAAACATAAAGTCTTATATTATAGCCCTCCATTGAAATTATGTTATAGCCCTCTGTGCCTAACTTTTGTAATAAACGCCACACTAACGCATACTCTGATGTAAAGGCCATCTTGGCTATTATTCTGATGTAATAAAGTTTGTTCGTTCGATGGCTATAATCCAAGAGCTGTATATCTGTGTGTTCTAGCTACTGATCTAGGTACTAGAACAGGTAAAGCACAGAAAGGACTCGACTCTGTCGGGACCCGAGAACGGAATTGTCCTATGGCAGCAAGAATGCTTTAGTACGAATTAATTTAATATTTGGGGGTATCTACTCTAAGTACGTAGCCATTTTAAATTTAACATACATGCACATTTCAGAAACATCTAGAAAAGCATTATAAAATAGTAGGTAGCAAGGTTCAGCACTTGTCTTGTCGACCATAGTGGACACACTCCCTCGGTGCGTCGGCGAATCGTTCCTCGTCGCCCGATCCTAACGTACGACAATAACGAAAAGAAATTCAATAATGCGAGAAATCTAAAATAGATGAATGCAATGCATATGAAGATTTTACAGCAGGTTGTTTTTGTTCAAAAGAAAATTTTTAAAATTGGTTTCACAATTTTTAAATTTTTATTTTATTTATAAAAATTGTTACAACAGTTAATCAAGACTAAACTCTCCGAAAATTAATTTTTTTAACAAAACAGTGCGAAAATTTTATGACAAATACTAGGAAATATTAGGAACTTGGTAAAATTGATTTCATAATTTTTGGAGCAAGTAAGAATTTTTAATAAATATAATACAACAGACAAACATTAATTACTATAATTCCTAAAGTACTTATTATAATAAATCATGGATTAAATATTCTGTACATATATAGTACCAATTTTTACCATCAGATACTACATAATTTTATAAACCTAACAAAATTGGTTTGGTAATTTTTGCTCTAATATTTTAATAACCAAAAATACTACTAGTTAGATAATTCAATAAATCATACAGAAATTAATATGTGTTGAAACAGCACCAAACTTGGCTGTAAAATACTAAACATTTTTAGGAACCTAGAAAAATTGGTTTCATATTTTTCTGAGCTACAAGAATTTTAAATTATTATTTAAAGCTTCAGCCTTTTCTGGAAAAATCAGGAATTCGGAAAAACAAGTGGGCCGGCCATGCGGGGTCTCAAGGGGGGCGCTGCCTCCCTTCTGTATCCCTCCCGATAGAGAAACAGAGGAGGGGGAAGGGCAGCGGCGGCCGGCGGGAGTGGCGGCTCCGGCGACGGCGACGGCGGCGGAGCGGCGGACCAAGGCGGCCGAGCGGGGGAGGCGGCAACGCGGCGCGCGGCGGCTGCGCGGGGCGGACGACGACACGGGTGTGCGTTGCCGGCGAGTTCCAGCGGCGGCGCGACCTCCAGGAGGCGCAGGAGGGGTAGGGGAGGTGGCCGCTCGGCCTGTTGCTGCCCGCGGCGGCGGGGCGACGCGGTGGTCCGCCGGCGGCGGCGGAAACGACTCCGGCGATGGTGGTGGCTCGGGACAGGGCTAGGGAGGTTTTACAGAGGCAGAGAAGGGTGGAGGAGCTCACCTACACTATCAATTCAGCGCGGATTGGAGGAATTGCAAGGGGGAAGAAGGAGCTCGGTTTGGTTAAGATATAGAGCAATGGTGGTGAATTGGCTGCGCAAATGAGGTTGAAACTGGTGCTTTATGCCCCTAGGTAACTGAAGAATTGATGCTCCAAGGATTAAGGCTGGGTGGAGGCTTCAATTTGCAGTTTCAAGCTTTTCTCCTCCTCTTCCATGGTGGCTTCAATGAGGGAATCAAGGTGGCTGTGAAAATTACTCGGTGTCCAGCAAGGATTGGGTAGAGGAAACGCTAGGAGACAATGGCAAGGGGTTCCCACAGTTTTATTTTGCCTTTTTCCTATTTTTCCTCTAAGCAAAATGGCTAAAACAGGGGGCTAAAGTATTAAATAAACATTTTATGAAATTATTTTTCCACACAAAATAATTTATTAATTGATCACATTTATTTGAAATAATTTCACAATTTTGGCAAATTTTTATAATGCCGGAATAATTTTCGGAAGAAAAGTATAAATTTCTAGTTAACTAGAAATGTTTTTTCTAAAATAAATAAGTAACAAACTCATTTTTGGGTTTTAAATTATTTTTAATGCACAAAAATAATTTAGATGAAATGCACATGCATGAGTTTTTAATTTTTCAAAAATGAGGATGTTACACCTCTTCTCCTCGTCGTCACCTTCTTCTAGCCTTCTCTCCCTACCAGTGAAGTAGCGTCCGGTCTAGCCACCCCCTCTCCTCTCCCCCTCTGCTGTAGAGGTTGTAGTCGGGGTCGATCTCCGCATGACAGCTGATGGGTGTCCAACTTGCGTGTGGGAGGCGGGTCCCTGGCGTTAGTGGCTCGGTCGGTCTGTGAGCTTGGGGCGTGGGTTCTACAGTGGTGTTTGGTGCTGTCGAGGGTTCTCGGTTGCCGGCATTCTAGGAACGTTGTTGGATCGCACGGGGAGGGGGGGCTTTGGTGTGTTCTCACCGTCTCCACCCCCGAGGGCCGCTTGGTGACGGCATCCCTCGTCGTCCGGCTCCCCCGCCGTCTCTCGTGTTGGTAGCGTGGTGTGGCGGCCGCGCTCTCTTGTCGGCTATAGCTTCGTCCACCTCCAGTGTGGATTCAGGGTAGGTGCTTCGGGTGAAAACTCTGCCTAGGCTTCCCGCTTGGGCCGGCGATGGCGACGCCCTGGTGTCGTCTTCCTCATTGGAGTCATCGTCGTTGTGGTCGCTTTGCCCCTGAAGCTTCTCGAGTGTAAACTCTTGTGCGACAACGTCGCGTCTGCGCCGCTCCCTTACTGAAGGCATCGTCTCTGGCCTTAGTGGTTGGCTACTAGTGTCCCTTATTAGCTGTGTTGTCGTTGCTGGTGGTCTCAGGCTGTTGTAGTTTTCTTCGGGCGAGGTGTTTGCTTGGGCAAGGTGGCATGTGGTGGCATGCATTTTGGTGGCGCTTGAGCTGTGGTGGGCCCTTGGTGCGTTGCGCCGGGTCGTTTTCTTCCTCCCTTCGCCATGTCGTCTTCCCCTCTCCCCCCTTTCTCTCTTCTACATTGTTTTTCTCTCCTATTTAAATGAAATGGCAGAACACCTGCCCGTTAGCTAAAAAAAGCCATGCTAAGACATTTCTAAAGGAATGTGTCATCTGTAAGCAACTAGCTAAATCGTTTTTAGAATATATATCCTCTGCCCCTAATGCTGCATTAATACCACAACTTTGCTAGCTCTAGAGTCCGGAAAAGAATCTAGATTGGAAAAAAAGAAAGAATCTAGATTGGAAAAAAAAGAAATATACGCACCTTGAAGAGTTCCATACTCATAAGTGCTACACTGCTACTGTTATCGATGCCTCCATTAGTTATCAATTCATTGGAATGAGAAAGTTCCTCATCCATGTTAAAAAACGTCCATATAAGAACAGGGAAAGCCCAAAACTGTTCCAGATCTAAGCCAACGGTAAAAGGCTTCCAGGTTTAGGCTAAAAAGTTTTTCTACAAAGAAGTATTTAACTTCTTGTGTCAGGAATTTTACCAAAATCTAACTATAAGAATTAAAACCTTTAATTTACAATCATGCAATATATGTATGTAATGTGATACATTGGACAGTGACAATGCGTATCTACACATATACATTACAGGGAACATAAAAATTCTACAAATGTACATGAGGAGTAATAGCATTTGCATATGCACTGAAATTCTAAAAACTACACAAGGAACAACAGTTGCATATGCACTAAAATTCTATGTTTCTAACAACTTATTTGTTAACCTAGGAAATCAGAAGTCTGCATCAAGCTTCTCAAGCTCCAATGATATTTCATTACGCCTTGTGAACGGAAGTGTGAAAGGGGGGTTATACTACAGATTCAACAAAACCCAGGATCAGGTAATGATCAATTTTTGTTAATCTAGGACATCAAAATATGGATCAGAATCATGTTCAACAAACTTTACCTGAGCAACCTCCACCACCGAATCATCTTTCACCTGAAATTGAGTCTCTTTCTGGAGAGCTTTCCGCAATCTGGATTTCCTCTTACTAATGTCATCATCTGTAACCAAACCTGTTTCAACATCAAAGAGAGTAACAGGTGACTGTGGTAGTGTGGTGATAAATATTACAGTATGGATGGGAGTTTGTAACTACACAATTGCATCCTTACAAAATTACAGAGTTTAAAGAGAAGATTAGAAGTCTCCCATTTTCAAACTTTGAAGAGTTTTTGATTTTTTTATGAGAATGAGAGGCTGTAAACCTTTTAGGGTAAAAGCATTAAATAACACCATTCAAAAATACTAATATTTTTGAACTTTTTCTACAGTTTATAAGGATGAAAGTATAATGGTTAATAATATAAAATTTCTCTTTTCCTTTATATTGTTTTTGAACAGAAACGAACATGGATTCCAAAGAGTTTCTGGTACAATGAGAGGCTAGGTAAAAATTATTCTGATCTGACTACTAATTTTGCATAGTAGTTTTATTTCATATATCATGGAAGCAAGCCTTTATTAGATATTATGTCAGTCTTATGAATTTGGGGAGCAGCATTACAGCTTAAATCATTCTAGATTGTTTTCCTATGAATTCCAGAGTAGATCAGTGATAATGTAAGGAGGCACTCATGTATGTTTCAACTATTTCAATTACCAATTTCTCCATCAAAGGAATAAGCTGATAGACAGGAGAGAAGATATTCATGGGAAAAAAACATCATAATTCATAAATGTCAAATAAGATTGTTCCAACAACCACCTGGTTCAAAATTTATATAGATGTTCGATCAAATAACAACAATTACATACGTCCTTCAAAGTTCAAATGGGTTGCAGATGAAGAAGAAAATTTTAAAATGGACCTGAAAAGGCTGCTACTGCGACAATTTTACTGGGCACCTCCTTGATGGTCACATTAGGATCTTTTGGCAGGGGCAAGTTTGAACCATATTTTGATGGCATCACAAAGGACATCTTCCACCTATTGTTATCAGCTGACTGCATGCCACAACACAAATTAGAGGGGAATTTAAAAATTATGTACTTTATAACTGGTAACAAAATAGTATGCAGAATGAGAAATCAAAACAATGGCACATGAGAAAGCCATGGAGCACTCACCTTCTTTGTTATCACTGGGGTGGTCATATCCATCTTTTCGCCGCTGGGCTCACCTTCCCGAGTGATAACAGGGGCTGTCATTTCCATTTGTTCAGCAGTTGTGTTCTGAAGGCAATCATACAGATAATAGTAAGCATTCCACAAATTTTCCTTCGGTGTGATTACCCAATGGAACACGGAAATGGATTTTTATCCCAGGGAGGACGCGTATCAACTACCTTACCAAATAAGTAAGACGCTAGCACGTTGAATGCCTGAGATGATCCGTTGAAATCAAATCCAGTTCTTCCTGGCATCGTCGTCTCAGCAACATAATATGACTGATCACATTTTACAGCAAATGATAACCTTGCTTATTATCACAATGGGATTCAACTTCCGCGAATGAAAAAATCATCTTCCACGATTAACGTAGTACAAAAACAAACAATTCAAGTATTCAGCAGATAATAGCAACAATCACCTCCACTTCTCTGATCTCGTATTCTGCCTCGCGCTTCAGGACGCGGAAGGGGACCGTCTCCAGATCAGGAACTGCGAAAAGGCGCGGGAATCTCAGTAAACGGGTCACAAAACCCAAAAAATTTACGGACGAAAACAGTGATAGAAACCACAACTGATTCCGTAGAAAATGGGCATCGCCACAGACCGGACATGAGCGCTTCCTCGAGGGTGCGCGGCTCGAAGCGGCGCGACGGGAAGGCATACTTGGCGGCCTCGGAGGCGAGGTCGGCAGCGCGGCGCTGCGATGCGGCGAGGGCCTGCGAGGCGAGCGCCAGCACCAGCGACGCCCGGGCCTCGGCGCCGCTGATGCGGCCGCCGGCGGCCACGACCGTCCGTGGGCGCGAGGGGCGGCGGCCGCGAAGAGACTCGCCTCGGGCTCCGAGGGCACGGGACGGCCGCGCAGGACCGGAGCACAGGAGCGCCATTTGATCCATATCAAATTCCGGCGAGCGGCGGTGTCCTGTGAACTCTGGTATGTGGCGGTGCGGTGACGGTGAGTCGGTGACAATCGAATGCACTCGAGCGGCGGTGAGACGGCGACGGTCAGATTTTTTACTGGTTAGCGTGATTTTGTTTTATTGTTTCTAATCGATAATACATTGAGTAAACAAATTGGGTTTACCAAGGTTTAGACAACGAATGGGTTTATGAAATTTGCTAAATATATAGCCGACGGTTTCTAGCGGTTAGCCCCGTTTTTTTTACGATTAGTCGTGGCTCGTGGTGGTTCGCTGCACTTTGTTAGCCGTTTTACACACACTGTCACACACTCTCTGCCTAATTAAATTTGTTGGATATAGCTTCTTGCTAGAATATCTTTCGAAATCGTGTCTGATAGTAACTATTTTAGAAATGTTTGAAGTTACTCTAGTTTATCATCTCACTGATGGCATATGTGTAATCATTTTGAGGAGTTTGGAGTTTTCTAAGGACATGTTTAATGGCGTGTCTATTTGATGTTTGTTTGTTATATCCAACACTTGTATCAATAGGATCGGAATTAAAATAAAAAGAAGAAAAATATAGGTAAAAATAACAATTGACAAGTGGATGAACAATGATGTAATAGTTAGCATTAGACTGATCCATATTCTCTTAATGTCAGGGAGCTACAAACATCGCTGCCTGTGAGAGCTGCCCAATCCAAACCAGATTAACGGGATTCGATGATACAGTAGTTAGCTACAACACCATCAACATTTGAAATGCTACAATGATTCCCTAAGGTGAATTTCTCTGTTTTTATTACATTGGTTATTCCTTCTCAAAGCATGCAACCATCCTTCTGTACCTTTTTAAAACACTATTGATATACTCCCTCCAGTTTGATATTTCCTGTCGTTGGGGCATTTTGTATCGAGTTTGAAAATTTCTGTCGCTACAACGTTCAGGGCGTCTTTTGAGTACAGCTCTTAATTGCGCTGATTACTGAAGAGTCGTTCCGTCGCGCGTATTGATGGCAGCGGCGCCTTGTTTGAACACGCGTCCTTGTTTTATTGCTGTGTGTAGGGGTGGAAACAAGCCGAGTTCGAGCGAGCTAGCTCCGGCTCGTTCGTGGCTCGCAAAAAACACGAGCTGGAGGAGGGGCTCGGCTCGGACTCGTAAAAATTAACGAGCTATACGGGAGGCTCGGCTCAGGCTCGTCAAAAGCTCAAGCTAGCTCGTGAGCGTTCGCGAGCTTGACTAGGGTTTCAGATCTAGGAGATGTAAGGCGACTAGGAGGAGAGACAGAACGGAGGAAGGAGGTGGAGATGCGTACCAAGACGAGGATGGAGGTAGGCGGTGGTGCTGGCCGGACGGGGACAGAGGGAGCCCGCGATGCTTGCTGCTAGAACGGGGACAGAGGGAGAGGTGGCGGCGGCGTTGCAGCTGGTGTAGGCCAAGAGGACCTTGATGGAGAGGCGGCGGCGCTGTAGGGGTCGACCAAGAGGAGCATGACGGAGAGGTGACGACGACAATGTTGGGGCCGTCGTCCGAGAGGAGCATGAGGGAGAGGCATGACGGAGAGGCGTGGTCCTCTTCTGTTGGCGGCGACGAGCGGGCGAGGGGGAGGCGACGGGCAGAGTGGAGGAGGCGAGGAGGCGGCGGGGAGAGGCACGGGATTTGGGATTTGGGAGAGGAGGCGGCGGGGAGAGGAAGCGGATTGGGAAAGGAAGCCGACGATGGCTGATGGCCTGATGGGCTTGGGTGTAAAATGGGCCGACATGTGGGAGTAAAATGTGCAATTTTATGTCTAACTCGCGAGCTCGCCTCAGGCTCGGCTCGGCTCGCAAGTTGTCACGAGCTAGAAAGTCTGCTCAGCTCGCACTCGTTTTGTAACGAGCCGAGCCCGAGCCGAGCCTGGGACCGAGCCGAGCCCGAGTTGCTCGCGAGCCTCGAGCTAAAGTTCCAGCCCTAGCTGTGTGGCGCTACGAGGCTGAGAGAACGAACCAACACGACGTTTGAGCTGCATGCCTACATGCAGCATGAGCGCTTGGCTGCATGCATGGCAATGCACTTCATAAGCAGCTGCCATTAGCATCTCTAATGGCCAGCGAGTAGACCGAGCAACCATTTTCGAGCGGAGCTGAGTAGCTAGAGCGCATGGATTTCGCCGGCTTGGACGACGTCGATGAGACGCCCATGCTCGTGGCAACGAGTGGCGAGCGCAATGAAAAAAAATTCATGCGTGCAGCAACGAGTCAATCACGCTGCATGTATAGCCGTATGAAAAAAAGCTACGGAGCCAGGACTCGAACCTGGGCATCCTGCATTGATTTACTAAATCATACCACTAGGCTACACGCTTTTGGTGCACAGGTGCATCACTTTGAGTAACTTATCCTATGCAATTAATCACTCCTTGGTATGTGAGATCTTGTCCAAAACAATACTTGCAGGTACAGTGGAGGGAGTAGATAGTACTCTATTTTAGATTCTAGAGTAGGTGCGAAGGAGCTACTGAGGATGCTTGCAGTCCGTACCGTGCACGTCTGCCCTTGCCATGGACGATCCACGAACGTCACGAACCCGAGTCAGACCCAGCCACTCCGGTCGACTCGAGCTCGGCGGCCAAATCCGATGTCGTGGCCACGGCCACAACGCACCACCACCTCTTCCTCCTCCGCTTCCACAGCCACATCTCCCCCGCCCACGCGAATGCCCACCACCGCCCCACCCGCCTTCTCCTAAACCCCGCCCATGGCCGCCGCCGTCGCCGTCGCCGCCTCGCTCTCCCTTTCCCTCCACCTCCGGCACCGCCCGCCTCCCCCTCCCCACCGCAGGGCCCCTCGCCACGCTCCCTTCCTCCTCCCCCCTCCTTCTGCCCCTCCCGCTCCGCATCCCCACCACCTCCGCGTCGCCCACGGTCGGCCCCCTCCGCCGTGTCGCCCCACCGTGAGGGCTCGCGCCGGCACCATCCCGGCACCGAGCCTCGCGCGCCCGGGCGGCGCCGTGGAGACAGACCGCCTCCCTGCCGACGTGCGCGACCGTGCCATGGACGCCGTCGATCACTTCGGCGGCCGCGTCACCATCGGCGACGTCGCCTCTCGCACCGGCCTGCAGCTCGCGCAGGCCGAGCGCGCTCTCCAAGCCCTCGCCGCTGACACCGGCGGATTCCTGGAGGTGCGCCTCTGTTAGTGCTCCTTAACCGCGTTCTCCACAAGATTTCGTGCCTGCAGCTATCTGACTTTTTTTTTTTTGAGATGTGTAGGTGTCGGAGGAAGGGGAGGTGCTGTACGTCTTCCCCAAAGACTACAGGGCGAAGCTGGCTGGCAAGTCATTCAGAATGCGGGTTGAGCCGCTGGTCGACAAAGCTAAGGTGTTTGAGAGATGCAACTGGTTTTTCTTTATTTTAGCCGGTGCTTATTCTGGTTGTATTTTGTTTCTTTGCAGGAAGTGGGTGCATATGTGGTGCGGGTATCATTCGGGACGGCACTCATTGCCTCCATTGTGCTTGTATACACTACCATCATTGCCATTATCTCAAGCTCGAGGTATGTTTCATATCGCAACATAGTTTTTCGGTGTATGATATACGGCCCAAAGGAATTCTGGCACAATTTCTTCATCTTTGTTAAGCATTGATTTAACGGATTGATGGAATAAGCACATATGGAGAATGCGAAGCTGCTTTAGTAGATACGGGACTACAGTTTTGTGTAGAGCTTTTACTCTTCTGTCTGGAGAGTGTTCCTTCCTCAATTCCACTGTAGAATTATGATACAAAAGAAAAAACACCCATTCTACCTATAATTTCTCAGTGCTATGGGTTATCTCTTGGAACTTTGGAGATATTGTATCTTTTCCATTTCCCTTCCAATGATAGCACTTCCTCTTCTCAGGATAACACCTCCTATTTTCATAGCAGTGATGAAGATAATCGTGGTAGGCGACGGAGATCCTATGATTCTACTATCATCATCCCAACAGATTTATTTTGGTAAGTCTTTTGTACTTATGGAAGTCTTTTGACTATCAACAATGGCAGATCACCATAGTTCATTATTGGCTGAAAGGAAGTCAAGAGACAATTCGACTACATTTGGGCTTGCAGTTACAGTTAGCTCAACAATATCACTGTATTATTGTACATTTGAGTTTCATATTGTCTAGACTGCTTGTTAAGAACTGTTCAAGCATTTATTTTCAAATAAACCATTAAAAAGTCTAAAAAATAAATACAATCATTTGAGTTAGGATATTGTCTTATATATGTAATTTTTTTAATTTATCCATCACACTCCTATGCAAGCCATATAATGATTTGGGCATGATACTATTCTGGGTAACATTCTTGAAGCCAACCCTAACAGTGAATGGTGCTATTAAGCTACCCAACCGTTCAATTGCCAGTGGAATATTTTTCCTGGTACTGGGATGTCTCAGTGTTGTACATCTCACCACTTAGGTCTTGTTTGTTTCAGATTAGATTAAATTAAATGAAAATTTGTCATTTTTATATAAGCCAAATGATGTAATATTTTGTAGTCATTTTTGCGGGGTTTTAAATAGTTCTTTTTAGAGTTCGTAAAATAATGTTTTCATAATGTTTTCATTTTTTTAAAATGTCTTTAGAGGGGCCACAAATTTGCTACAGTAAAACCCAACTCAACTTTAAACTGAAACAAACAAGTCCTCAGTAAGATCATTCTAACAAAATGTTATTTCTTCACAATTTAACTTCGTGTGTGATCAAAAATCAATTATGTACATTCTTATCATTTTTTTTATACAATTTCTGCAGGTACTTGGATGCAGATTACTATAGGAGGCGGCGGGTAGAAAAAGAAAATGGAATGAATTTTATTGAATCTGTAATCTAAAAGGGTTTGACTTGATTGTTCTTTTTGTTGTATAATGCTGGTATGTGTTGGTGGTTTGAAACATTGTATGTTCATTAAATCAATTATACAGGTCTTTTCATTTGTATTTGGTGATGGTGACCCAAATGATGGGCTCGAAGAGAAGAGATGGAAGATGGTAATGCTTCTTAGCAGAGCATGTAGCTCCTTCTATTTGGAGTTATTATGAGTAGTTATTGCCTGCTAGTTTTTAATTCTACAAATTTAAATTTCTCTTTGAATAAATTCTCAGATTGGGCAGTATATTTCATCGAATGGTGGGGTTGTTACGGCCGAAGAACTAGCACCATATCTTGATCTACCACCACCTTCAGAGCAGTCCAAGGCATACAACCTCTGTTCCATCACACTAATAAGTTCCGTTTGTTTTTGTTGGACCTGATTTGTTTCTATTCAACTTTTAATACTAAATAAATTGAATGCATAATTAGATAATTGATTATCAAGATTATAGTTACTGTGAGGAATTTCCCCAGTAAATTATGTATTGAAGTGAGTCTCATCATATTCATACCATCTCTTGAATCGCAGGATGATGAATCATTTATTCTTCCAGTTCTTTTACGTTTCCAGGGGCATCCAGAAGTTGATGAGCAGGTCCAGCCATCCAACTTTCCCCCTCATATCTTTCAGGCTTGCATTAGAGAATTGCTGCTAAGATGTGGCCCTATATTGCTTTTCTTAATTTTGACACCTTCAACCTTGCTACTTACTGAAAACGAATTGAACTTGTCTTGCCTGACAAACCTTAAAAAACCTAATGTTTTTGTTTTCCTTATTTAGGGAAACATTCTTTATCGATTTCCATCCCTGCAACGTACTGCTTCATCAAAAGGAAGTGGGAGTAGGGAATATGTTGGTACCAAATGGTCTGCAATGTTCAGTGGCGTTGAAAAGTATTTAGAGGAGAAGTCTTGGAAATTCAGGTTGGTATTTTGTCATTTAAAAGCTTGCATTGTTGTGATGTAAACGTAAGTAGCATATATGGATGGCAAATTTTACCTTGGAATTACATCTCACATTTCCATTGAAACTGCAACAAAATACAGAGATTATTTCTTGTTTGTGTTGATGCATTACAGTATTTGCCATCAGCTCTAAATTTGCTATTTTCAAATCTGAACTCTGTCTTGTGCCCTTGCTGTATGTTTTCGCATGACAACCTGATGATTTTACAGTAAAGCTAATGCATCGGAGAGGGCAATGGTTGCTGGTTTGGGAGGACTCAATCTTTTCGGCGTCATCATTCTTGGGAACTTATTGAAGTAAGAATTACATTATGCCTTCAAAATACCATTATATGTAATTTCTTCTACTAACTTCTGAGCTAAATTTTATGAGAAGACAAATGACAGTGACACCTGGTGGACTGATCTCATTTGTTGCGCAGTTGTTTCCCTTGCTGCAGGTATGGATGGGCTTGCTTTGCTTGTTTATATATGAGCCTTTCATCCTTTAGTTACTTTTTGAAAGTCATATGGCTGAAAAAATCATTAGCACTTTTTTTCCCTGGGGGAGTTTCTGGATGCCATGAATGTTGCAAACAGTCGGTTTTTAAACCATGTTGGCAATATGTTTTTTGACACTATAATTCTGTGAATATACAATGAATATTTTTGAGATATACTGATACCATGTGGCATTTGTAGATATATGCTGGTTCCTTCTTTGCAATACCATTATTTAGATGGTTTCTTCTGCGCAAGACCAACAATGGCATTAGAAGGAGGAATCAGGCCAGAGAACAGCGAGCTCAGGAGCTTGCATTGCCTGAACCTTCTCTCAGAAGAAAGGTAAGAATAATTGAGGTGCCATTCTTTTCGCCTTAACTTATCTTCCCATCTACAAAGCCAATGTTAAGAAGATAAGGTAAGGTAAGGCAAAAAAATTGATGCCTGAAAGTGCCTTCTCTTTCTCGTGGAACATAATATTCAACAGAAGTTGAAAAAAATGTAAATACAAGCAAACAGAAGTCATAAGCTTACCACGCCTCTATATAAGTGTTTTTCACACACAGGAACCTGCTTAGAGAAACTCATGTATGGGTTGGGACATTGTGCCTCCACATAAACGTGATAGGCCAAAACTTGAGTAAAGTTAGTTGTGGTTTCCTAGTTCCTATGCATTTTGCAGTGAAGTTAGTTGTGGTTATGAGAAGGAATCCAATATGCTGAGGCTTAACCTACAATGTTGCAGTGGGATTATTTTGCAGCTCAATTGTCTCTTTTTCGGTTGCTAGCAGCTACAGAAATGATTGGTTATTGGTGTGACATGAGGAAATAAACCTATGTTACCACCCCCCCTAAGGCCTTAACTATAATGAGTCTGGTTTCAACCCTGAACTGTACTAACATTTACTTTACACATTTGAACTGTCAAAATTGGAGCTAATATCTGATGGGTGCTTTCATGATGGTTTTGCCACATGTCAAGCTTTATCAGCTATTGCCATTTGCCACCATGGACCTCCAGCTCACTCAATCTTCTAATCGCATGTATAAGACAGCAAACTCCCAATACTCCCAGGTCCACTCTTTGTTGTCTTCCCTGGAAAGCTAACTCATGAATTCATGATCCAATAAATCCTTGCAGTGGAGGGCAATGTCCTTGGCCCCCTCCACTCTTGGCCAGCTGGCTCTGTTCCTCTCCATGGTTGGCAGCAAGACGAAGTGTGCTAGAACCAGAGTCCCTCCTGTGCCTGTGCTGGTGACATGCAGCTTCTGCTTGGGAAAGAGAACATGCCTTGTAAATTTGTAATGGATCAGATCTAGGAGGAGGAAGAGGATGCCGTCGAGGGGATCTCGCCGGCAGCGAGAGGTGCCGCGCATGGCGTGGTTGGTCCTTAGACCAATCTTTTTAATTCTTTGCTTGCTTGATAACGGATACATGACGTCTCTTTTATAGGGAAGGCTAGACTTGGACTCTAAGAAAACAATCTTATCCTTTATGGAAACTAATCTCAACCAAACCTTAATGATCTTATGTAGCCATTCTCTAATAGATGGCAACTAACTCAATCACATCATTAACCTCCTAAAATATTATTCCTCGACGCGGGAACTGTTCACCTGAGCTGTATGTGAACAGTAAATCCAGCCACTATTGCACTTATCCTATGCCAGCTGGGACCCACATGCACATAACAGATAGAATGATATATACAGATATGGGGAGTGAAATAAAAGCAGATCTAGTTATGTGGCTTGTCAGCTTGTTGCTTTTGGCTGCTAACTTTGCAGCGGTGCTAACATCTTCAAAAATGATGGTGTAGCCATCAATTAGGCAAAATCACCAGTAAGTCTTGGGGGTAATTTGGATTCTGTTTGATATTTGAGAGGTGTGTGTTGGTTATTTTTGTAGTTGAGGAATGAAAATTAGATCTCTGCAATGGTTGAGGGCAGGCAGTGTAAATAAAACCAGACTACAGTGGCGGTTCAATCTGGAAAAAACCAGGTTTGATCTGGAAAATACCAGAATCAAAGCTTAGCCCTCAACTACATTTTTGACCTGTTTGAAACGGAAAAGCCCTGGATAAATCCACATTCCTTTGCTGGTCACTTGGGCAAGTGTTCTGTTGTCTACAATAGGCAACTATCAATTTGAGGAATATGGGGCCAGTGATCTGACTGATTGCTGGTTGGACCGACAAACTGGTGAACCGGAAACCTGAGTAGTGGATGGCCAGTCTGGTTACAATATACATTTCCTTGGTGGTAGCATATGGTTCTTTCTGTTTCTGCTTCAGTAATTAACTCTTTTCTTCTTTTTTCAAGACTTATTAATTATAAACTTAAGTTGGCTGTCATCAGCTTCCTCTTGTATTCATCGGAGTCATCAGCCCATGTTGCTAGTTGAGACTTGCTTATTTTTCAGTAACTAAAACTCTTTATTCTATTTGAAGTGGCATAAACTTAGCTAATGTTTATTGTCATTTCCAGTTGCTCAGTGCACGTGACATGGCTCAACGGAAGGTGATTACACCAGAAGAGATTGTCTACACTACTGAGAAGGACCTCTTGGATCAGGATTATGAAGCCAAGGAATGGGAAAGGAGATTTAAGGAGCTTGAGTCAGAGTGATGGACATGGTGGACATACTTGACATTCATACGATCTGTTTATGGTCCTTCAGTCTGCCTGGATGATCATTTTTATCTGCATCCAATTGAATGGAGGATGGATCTGATCGAACCATTCAACCGATTGGCAGAATGCCTAGCTGAGAGACTGGTTGGTTCTGTGACCCACTGATAGGCATGGAACTATAAGGCCAGGAACATTTTGTGGAGGTTGTCGGTTTAATTTTATCGGCAAGGTCTGCAGCTGTTGTACATAAATGTAACATTTAGCCTGCACATTTGTATAGGTAGCTCAATGCACAGAATCAGCGATCAATTTAGAATTTGACATGGAAAACCAGAGATGATACGACTGGAGGGGCAGCAGGACATGTAATTGAGTATGCTGTTAAACTTGGCCATATGCCTTGGGCATTCAGGAATCTGGATCGGTGGCACTTTGGCGCCAGCTAGTGATAATGTCAAATTCCATGATTATACATAGACATTCACTGATTCAATTCATGATTGGAAGTAGCAAATCTCTGGTACTAGCCTGATTTCTTGAATATGCGTATCGCCTTTCGTTACTTATTTTTACATGTGATACAACATCACTTACAGATGCCTCCAGACCTCAGGCATAACAATATTGAGCTGTCTAATAAAGTTTATAAAACCCGAATCAATGTAATATACAGATTATGAGCTATATCTAATATCAACCAATAAATAACTCCAGCCCGTGTGATAGTTTCTCCCTTTGCTCGACGAAATGGAATTCTGATGAGTTAGTGATGTTCCATCTTCAGTTAGCTATAATCGAATGTTATATGAAGCCACTTCCAGCTGGTCCTGAACGCTATGAATCCCTTCACTGCGGTTTTTGTGTGCAGGCAGTAGCTGATGCGCTCAGGACAAGAAGAATCCGATCGACGCGATGGCGATATTTGCAAGAAGACTAATCACCTGCCAAAACATAAAGCCAGGGGTGACTTGTCAGCTGTCGAGTCTCATGTAAAAGCATGGGTGCACAATAAATACATATACGAGTATAGCGATTCTTTTTGATAGATAACGATTGCAATATCTGATGATGCGTTTGCTTGCAAACAGATGGACACGTGTATGGGTAGTGCAGGCCACGTCATCATCTTCCTGGCACTAACATGGCTCATGGGCCATGGCCATTATTCATGCATACTAGCACCTCACTCTCACTGTCGGTGCCAGAAAATGTTCGCCGACTTTATCCTGTTCCCGTACTCCCGTTCTCTTTTTTAGTCATTTCTTTTTGAATTTGCTACAACTTTATAATTTGAAGTTGGTTGTGTATATCTCACAACGTAGAGGCCGTGATTATCTTCCGTCATGTATGTTCAAAGCTATCAACAAATGTACGTGAACTTGTGCTAAACAAGTGATCGATCAGATGAACAATAAAGAAAAAAAAGGAGGAGGAGGAGGAGGAGAAAGATTTGAATAATGAGGAAGAATCCGCACCTTGCGAGCCCCGTGTGACGCCGCCACCGGCGGGAGGTAGCCGCGGAGGCCGACGTTGTAGACGGGCGTGCCGTCCGGGTAGAAGAGGCCGTAGTTCCGCTCCGACGCCGGGCCGGGCTTGAGGTTCTCGTTGAAGAGCGCGAAGACGTAGACGTCGACGGGCGTCGCCGGGCGCAGCGGCGTGCCCTGCCGCATCTCGATCCTCCTGAGCAGGTTCCCGATGTACGCGGCGGCGTTCTCCGGCGTGGCGCCGGCCTCGTCGGGGTCGCCCCGCGACGGCCACCCCGTCTCCGACACCTTCACCTCCACGTCCGCGTGCCCCAGCGCCTGGATCGCCGCGTACACGGCGTCCACCTGCGCGTACAGCATGTTGTCGTAGGTGAGCCCCGTCCTGGGGTCGGCGACGCCGGCGTTGGGCTGGAGGAGGGCGTACTCCAGCGACACCCGCGCCGGGTCGCCCTGGTAGGCGAAGTACGGGTAGCAGTTGATGAGGAACGGCGCCCTCGTCGCCGCCAGGAACGCCAGGAACGGCTGCAGGTGCGGCACGGCGGCGGGGTGGAACGCGCCGGAGGACGGCGGGAAGGAGACGGCCATGATGTCCAGCGAGTGGGCGGTGGTGACGAGGACGCGGCCCTGCAGGCCGAGCGCGCCCAGGGCGCGGTGCACGGACTGCATCGCCGGGAGGAGGCTTGCCTGGAGCGCGGTGTCGTTGCCCTTGAAGGCCTCGTTCCCCACGGTGATGCAGGTGATGTGCGCGCCGGCGCGGAGGTGGGGGACCACGTGCTGCTGCAGCCACGCCTGCGCCGCCGCGGGGGTCACCATCGACGGGACGGCCTCGTTGCCGATGGCCACCACGAACTCCACGCCCGTGCCGAGGAAGGCGCGCAGCACGTTGGGGTCCGCGTCGTAGAGCTTCACCTTGCTGATCTTCAGCGACCGGAGCAGCCCCGACACCTGCGCCGGCGACGGGAGGTTGTTCGCGATCTGCCCGTAGTTGACGCCCACGGACAGGGCCTCGGCGCCCAGCCATTGACCTGCGATCGCCGTCACGTCTTGCAACCGGTCAGTAATCGACGCTAACAATAACATCATTCGAATGCAAAATATGAGCATGCTTCCGTTGCATTTTCCTCAAGTTTTCGTGATCAATGACTACTCACTAGTCACTAATCATAATCTTTGATCATTCTTGATTCGATTGAGATGTAAGAATATAACTTTTTTTTTGGTTCACATTGGCAAACATTAGTAGGGCAATAGTACATAGCTCATTATCTAACTTGGATGTGTGCGTTCTTGGATGTAGATGCCATAACCATTCCTTCATCTAACAAAGTTTAGATCTAATCATTTATTCAAAAAACCTCTCACGCAAAAATCAAAATCAATCTAAGCCGTTCGATCAAAAGAAATAGATGGTTCCGTTCGATCAAAAGAAATAGATGGTTCTTTTTTTAATGTATGGAAAATTTCTCAGCGGCAATAACAAGCGCGACAATAAAAAGATTAAAAGCAATATAGCTAGAAAACAGTCTAGAAGCAAGATTTCACTCGACCACGAGCATGTGGTGCCTAAGCCACTGAGGCATCCTACCAAGAACTAATGCTTATTAATCTATCCAACTGTTCTAAAAAAAAACTATCCAATTATTCCAACACCATGCGCTGCTGTCGAACCCTTCATTTGGCAAGTTGCAACTCGCCATGCACACTAAATTGAGCTGGCGATTGATATAAGAAATGAGTGAAAAAACCCACTCTTTTTCCAGAGAAACTTTGTGGAGAAAGCAACCACAGCTCAAGGCCAGATGTGACACGCAAAAATGGTAAAAAAAAAAAGAGACTGGAGTGTAAGGGAAAGACAGAATACTGCGCATTTTTGGTTTGTACAAACAATGCAGAAAGGTGGTATTGTGATTGGGTTTTGTAGCTATCGTGGGCGGCGTCTTACGCCATGGAGCACCAAGCTAGGAAACATCTCAGCTGGGTATTAGAACTTAATAAGAACCTAGATAAGACTCAACTCAGCAGATCGATGCACCAGCATATCTAAGCTATTTTTGTATCAGCAAATGCACCAGATGGCAGATGCAAGTATGCAACCATTAGTCAGTAACCATCAGCTCGTAGATGTTAATATGGTGGTTCCATTGGACCCTGTTCTAATTACATAATAGATTTTGAAGCAACGCTCTAAAACGCAGTGGAATAACATGAAGAATGAAACAGATATTAGATGAGGCCAGGGCCCAGGAGGGAGCTGCCATTGCAGCTCCAAGATCGGTGATGCTGCACTAATGCATGGCGCCGTGGCAGTCTGGCAGGGGAGATTAATTCACGGATCAATTGCGCGAATAGGCTAATGAGACTCACCTGTGAACAGTACGGGGAGGAAGAAGAACAGGAGCGAGAAGGCAGCCGTAGTAGCAATGGAGGAAGCACTCATCGCCGCCATCCACAAACAGAGAGATAGAGATAGAGAGAGATAGAGAGAGAGAAGGTTAATTAGCTGTATGTATTGTATGCGTTTTGTGTTGCAATTCGCTTGATCACGCGCGCGGCCTATTTAAGTGGCGGAGGAGGGAGGGGTGGCTGGCTGGATGCATGCTAGCTAGTAGCTAGCGAGGAAGAAGAGCAGCTGCCGGTGGGAAGCGTGGAGGAAGGTGAGAGGAGGGAGGGAGAACCGACGTGGCAGGGCCATACGCACCTTCCCATCCCACCAAGTGGAGTTGGAAGCGGCTGGCAATAGCATCAGCATGCTAGGAGCACACCAGCTGCGACCCATCCTCCTCGGAGTGACGGTGTCTCTGTGTGCGTTTGTGTGTCTCTGACCGGTCCATTTCAGGTTCCTGTTTGTCATAACGTAGTCGTCTTGTTGACACATGGGCAGGAGGTCTGGAGGAGCTGGATCACGTGCCAAGCCGTCAAGGCAAAATACAGCATTAGCTAATGATCAAGGTGATGATAGTTATATAGCACGTGTTTTAAACTGAAAACCTTAGTTTTCATATTAATCAAGAGTAATATACTGGATGGGGTCCTGGACTCCGGCTGGCATTTTGGAGCCGACGCTGTAACATCGGGATCGGGTCTAATCGGATGATACAATAATAGGTCTAAGTCGACAACGACGACACTTCTCTTCCCACTCTCCCTCGTCTCTCCCCACTCTCCTGATATGCCATCCTCCGCGTCTCTGATGCACGCTGCCCTCTCAATGCACCTCTTCCCATCTTTAAAGGATCTCTCGCCGTCAGACCCGCCGCCCCCACCTTTTCCATCCTCACTGTCTCCACCCCGTAGATTATAATAACGTTGTCGCTATTTTATAGGCGCCTGCAATTTGCATCTTATACAAATGATTTTTTTTTTGTTATTTTTTCAATCTATTTCATATTTTTTTATAAATTTTTATTTCAAGAATACATTGTTACAATGAAAATTTTTAAGGGCTTATAAAATTGGATCATTTTTGTTAAGTTTATACTAAAATTTTAATTTGATTATGTCAGAATTGATCATAGATTATTATTAACTTGCGTAGAAATTTGCTAGTAGCCACTTGCACACTCGGTAAAAGTTAGATTTCTAGTAGTGAGCATGTCATCAACATCTGCGAGATAACTTGTATAGAAATTTTAGATTTAACCATATTAGGACATTTTTGTGTAACTTGTATCGAAATTTGATTTTAAAAGTTTAGTTCTCTTGCTACATGCTTAATTATTTTTAGGGTGTTTTAGCATATTAGAGATTTTCAACGATAAGTCCTAAAATATGAGCTCTATATTTGAATATAGGGACTTCGTTGAACTTATTTGGTCTACGAATACATGTTTGCTTCAACAGTGAGCCCTAAACTGTAAGCCATATATTTGACATATACCTATTTGGGGCCTACGAGGGGAGTACCCAAATATGGGTATTTTAGAGCATCTCCAACAATACGTCCCAAAACTTAAGCCCAGTATTTAAATATAGAGACTATAAACTTTTTTTGATCCGCAAATACATATTGACTCCAACAATAAACCCTAGAACTTGAGTTCTATATCTAACACATGTCTATTTGAAATCTAGGAGAAGAGTAATTAAATATTGATTATACTTTAATCGGGACAAACAGCTAGCTTGGCGGGCGGCGGCTGAGTTTTGAGCTTATTTCAAACCACCTATTTGTAAAAGTTGTCTGCTTTTATAGCAAAGTAGCATGCGCATGCGACTGCTTCAAAAACCAGTCGTCTGCTATACATCCAAACCCTTGTAGTAATAGCATGAATTAAGGATATAATTTTTCATTTTGTTATATTCAAAGATATTATCAGCGTGCTCAAAGCCTCGAAGTGGCCTATGCTTATTTTACTAAAAAAACCAATTTGACTTTTCAAGTGTCCAACTTTTTCCCTATCATGAAACCACATAAAAAAACTCTCAATAATAACTTTATACAGATTATTGATTCAATTTAGCCACTCCAAATATGCTCACATTTTTTAAAAAATTAATATATTTATTTAACATTTATTGTATCACGGAAAGTGACGTGCTAGCTAAAAGGAATTGAGTCAGCCTATGCGTTGCCCGGGAGCGAAAATGAAAGCAGAAGTAGAATAAACAATCCTACAGATTTTCATTCCAGAAATACTAAGGTATGATAACCCGTCCGAATGAGATACCTTCCCTAGCTCACACCCACTGGGAGCGCCTCCCCCTCTGCATGTTGTCCTCGTCCTCCCTCTGCATTGCCACCAATTTCGTCAGCGTATCCACTGCCACCATCGCCAACCTTGTTGTGATGGAATCCCATATTCTAATCCAACTCTTTCATTTTGGTTGCAAGAAGAAAAATTGATAGCTGATAATGCCGTTCACCGATGTTGACTATTGGACACACCTTTGACCATTTGTCTTATTCAAAAAAGTTATATAAATATTATTTATTTTGTTATGATTTAGTTTATTATTAAATGTATTTTAAGTATGACTATTTATTTGTTATGATTTGGTTTATTATTAAATGTATTTTAAGTATGACTTATATTTTTATATATTTGAATTAAATTTTTGAATGAGACGAATAATCAAAGGCGTATACAAAAGTTGACGGCGACTTGTTTTTGTGACTGGATGGAGTACTACTTTAACAAAGTGGAGTCAAACACTTTCCAATCGGTCGGAGAGAGCACTTTACAAATCACCAGTTGGTGAACGCCGCCGCCGCAGGACTCAACCGACATGGTTCTGCGTCACACACCTCTATTCACTGGCAGCTTGGTCCCACGGCCATGCGGGCCCACACTCCAGACACCGAGTACAGCGCTGGGCGAGGCCGTGGCGCCGTTGCGCGCACAAGGCGGCAGGGAGTCGTGCGTGCGTGACGCCGATCCGAGTCACGTCCCCGTACGACTCGGCGGGACGTGTGCTCTCTACTGTGCCAGTCCACGCATTGGGCCCGGAACGAATTGGCGCGTGCCGCATGGGCTCGCGTCCACATCCCAGATCCGAATCCGGCACGCATTTCGCGTGATCATGCTTATTCATGCTCCCTCCCATAGTCCCACTCCCACGCGGCACATAAATAACGATAATTAGCAATGTCCTACCGCTCGCTTATTAAGCGCACACGTAGATACTTCCTCTGTTTGAAAATATATATTTTAAAATATATTATTTTCGTTGCTTTTATAAGACGTACACGTATATCAAGATTTAAACTACGTAATCCTTAATCAATAAGTTATCTAATGATATGTTGGGACTTGAGAATGGAGTCGAGTCCCTTTTGTGCTTTATCTGTTCTAGTTTCTGAATCAGTAGCTAAAACACACAAATATACAGCTTTTGGATCATAGCCATCAAACGAACAACCTTTATTATAACAGAAAATTAGCCAAATAGCTTTTACATCAGAGTAAGCACCAGCCTGGTGTTTATTACAAAAGTTAGACATGCAGGCCTTACAACAGCGAAAAACTAAAATACAAGTTCAATTTCAAATGAGTAAAACAAGATGATTCCCACAGGCAAGCTGTAGTTAGCGCTCCTAAACGTCGGATGATCTTCATTTTGAGTCCTGTTGGTGAAGCCTTCATCCTCGTACACCTTATCGTTAGGAAACATTTTCTTCTAATAGCAACTTGCTCGTTGAAATGAGCAGCCCGCATGAAAGGAGTGGTGTGTACGCGAATACTCAATAAGCAAAGCTGACTATACGCAACTAAGGTTTACAAAAGAAGGGTAAGATTATTTTGCATAAAGCCAGTTTTGTAAAGTTCACACTATGTGTTTTGAAACATGGAAAACATTGGAAAAACAAATATTTGAATCATCTAGTTTCACAATTTTCGACGACTGCCGATTTTGCCCAGAGTGGCTAGTCACAGTTCCCCACCGTGAACCTACAATCACACGCTCACAACCCCACGTGAGAGAAAACCAACACACACGACTTCTGTTGTGGTTTCCTTTAAAAACATTTTGAAAACAAAATTTTAACACTACCAGAGAGGCAGCTCCTCGTCGTCCGCCCTTTACCTCGAGCAAGGCTATCATGATATTTGTACACTCTGTAAAGGTTGCACGCTTTACCCATACGATACAATGGCTCTTGTCGGAGAACATCGTAACGAGACCTTTAACCATCTAGCTCTTGGTTGGCACCCCCCTCTAATGATTCCCCGCAGCGCCGGATTGATTCATGTTGGTTGTGTTTCCTTCTTGAGCTTGAAGGATGACGTCCGGATCTTCTGCACTTTCTCCACCACGCAGGATGTCCCAACCAAGAGTTTGAAGGGTACTTAGTCAAGGCTGTCACATTCCAGCAGACATGGTCACACTGTAGTACTTAGCTCGACTACCTCAAAGAATCAGTCTTTAAAAAATCAGGGTGGGCCCCACATTGGCCCTGAGTCTCGTGCAGCATAGGCCACGGCATAATGCACACCACCTTACATCCAACCACCCCAATCAGATTTTGCCAAATACATTTTTGCCCCGATAGTTCCCCACTATCATCTAACCCATCTTAAAGCATGGCGACAACGATCACACTTTAAAATCACATCAAACAGCATAATGAGACAACTCATCACAGGTATGATTAAAGGGGTCTAAGCATTCTAAGCATCATGTAAAACCTAAATTGTTGTTATGTCAATATAAATAAGGGTGAATAATAACCTATGGCAACATGGGCAGTTTTAATACGAATAACAATAATATTGCTTGGGTGTAGCTAAAATAACTAATTAGCATTTTTAGTTTTAACATAGCATGTTGTTAAATAAATATATAAAACAATTTCACAACCATAGGTGCCAAAGGTACAACACTTGTCTTGGTTTTCGAAATCAACACCAGCTCTTGCGGATTGGCGATGACAACGAAATTCGTTTCTAGCATATGAAAACCATAAATAAATACAATGTGAGAAATAACGAGAAATTGCATGAATGCAAATGCGTATGAAAATTCTAACGTAAGTATGTTTCTGTTCATATTAAATTTTAAAATGCTTATATTAATTACTAAAATTGATTAAGTATAGTTTAGACAATAAATCTCAGGTAAATCATACTGTATAAAGTCAGTACCAAACTTGGTCCTAAAATACTACACAATTTGACGAACATAACAAAATTTGTTCACAATTTTTGGAGTTACAAATAATATTTTACGAATATTTCAATTTCTAGGAATTTACAAAATTACATAAAGTGGCAGGCAAGGCTTGAGACCTAAGACCATCTCCAAGCATTTTCTCTTCGTTTCATTCTCTTCCCCATTCTCTTTCCTATATTTTATCTCTTTATTTCTTACCATCTCCAACAGAATCCCTTCGAAGGGATTCACGTAGAGATTAGAGAGAGAATCTCCTTCTAAGAAAAATGAAGGAAGAAATCTCTTCACGAAGATAACGGTAAAGAGAATCCATTGAAGCTTCAAAGAGAACCAAAATACCTTCGCGAAGAGAAAATAAGAGGTGAAGAGACACCCTTGGAGATGGTCTAACTGGCCCAGTTCGAGGGCTCGGCTGAGGGAGCGGTGCGGCTGGCTGAGTCCTCCTGGCAGGTGGGGCCCACCTATCAGTGACCCAGAGCAGGGGGCCGGAGCGGCAACATGGGTGTACGGCGACGGCGGCGCTCCGGCGAGGGGCGATGGCAGCGGGCGGCCGCGCGGCAAACCTGCCGGCGACGGCGGCTCGGTCCAGGGTGGCGCAAGGCTGCGGCGTACAGCGGTGGCGGCGGTGGAGCTCCGTGGGCGAGCTCGCCGGCGGCACGGGAGGTCTGGCAAGGGGCAGTGGAGGTTCATGGCATCGCGTGAGAGCTATAGGAAGCGTCTGCTCGTGCCAGGGATGGCCGAGACGCGCGGCTGGCAGCGGCGGTGGCATGGCGGCGCGGCTAGCGGCGGCGGCGGCACGGCGGTGCACGGCGCTCCGGCCAGATGCCAGCGAGATGGGGAAATGGAATGAGTTTTCCCGCATAACAAGGAGATGAGGAACCCTGTGGTACCCTTGGTTTGGTGGGAAAGAAACCTAGATGGCGGCGACGTCGGGGCCGGCCATGGGGAAAGCGAGATGCGCGTACCTCTATTGATAAAACAAATCACAACAAAAAAATAATATTTACAAAAAAATTGAATAAGACGAATGGTTAAAGGTGTGTCCAAAAGTTAAAAGCATCAAATAAAAAAAACGGAGGTAGTGCTACTTAACAAAGTGGAGTCAAACACTTTTCTACCGGTCGGAGAGAGCACTTTACAAATCACCAGCGACCGGGCCGCGAGCACGAGGCGGCCCCGGTCGGTGAACAACGCCGCCGCCGCCGCAGGAGTCAACCGACATGGTTCTGCGTCACACACCGCCATTCACTGGCAGCTTGGTCCCACGGCCATGCGGGCCCACACTCCAGACACCGAGTACAGCGCTGGGCGAGGCCGTGGCGCCGTTGCGCGCACAAGGCGGCAGGGAGTCGTGCGTGCGTGACGCCGATCCGAGTCACGTCCCCGTACGACTCGGCGGGACGTGTGCTCTCTACTGTGCCAGTCCACGCATTGGGCCCGGAACGAATTGGCGCGTGCCGCATGGGCTCGCGTCCAGATCCCAGATCCGAATCCGGCACGCATTTCGCGTGATCATGCCCCCTCCCATAGTCCCACTCCCACGCGGAATGTCCTACCGCTTGCTTATTTAAGGCCACACGTAGATAGTTCCTCTGTTCTAAAATATATTTTAAAATATATTATTTTCGTTGCCTTTATAAGAAGTACACGTATTTCAAAATTTTAACTTCGTAATCCTTAATCAATAAGTTATCTAATAATATATTGGGACCTGAGAACAGAGTCGAGTCCCTTTTATGCTTTATCTGTTCTAGTCCCTGAATCAGTAGTTAGAATACACAGATATACAGCTCTTGGATCATAGCCATCAAACGAACAAACTTTATTATAACAGAAAATTAGCCAAATGGCTTTTACATCAGAGTAAGCGCCAGCCTGGCGTTTATTACAAAAGTTAGGCACGCAGGCCTTACAACAGCGAAAAACTAAAATACAAGTTCGGCTTCAAACGAGCAAAACAAGACGATTCCCACAGACAAGCTGTAGTTAGCGCTCCTAAACATCAGATGATCTTCATCTTGAATCCCGTTGGTAAAGCCTTCATCCTCATACACCTTATCGTTAGGGAACATCTTCTTCTAATGGCAACATGCTCGTTGAAATAAACAGTCCGCATGAAAGGCGGGGTGAGTATGTGAATACTTAACAAGCAAAGCTGACTATGTGTTTACAAAAGAAAGATAAGATTCTTTTGCATAAAGCCAGTTTTGTAAAGTTCACACTATGTGTTTTAAAACATGGAAAACATTGCAAAAACAAATATTTGAATAATTTAATTCCATAATTTCCGACGACTGCCGGTTTCACAATCATTTAGGCCCAGTTCTTTTTAGCTTAACAGCTTAACGACTTATCTACGTTTTAAAAAGACATATGCTTTGAGTTTTTTGAGTCCCTTTTTTTGTTGTTTTGAAGGTGTGTCCTAACGCTTTAAAAAGCAAGTCAAATGAAATGGATCTGAATCTTGAGACTATCTCGAGAAGCTCTCGAAGTTCAGTCATTTCAGCCGTTCAGCTGTTCAGTCGTTCAGATCAGCTCAAAAGAACAGGGCCTTAGTCACAGTTCCCCACCGTGAACCTACAATCACATGCTCACAACCCCCCGTGAGAAAACCAATACACACGACTTTTGTAGTAGTTTTCTTTTAAAAACATTTTGAAAACAAAAAATTAACACTACCAGAGAGGTAGCTCCTCATCGTCCGCCCTTTACCTCGAGCAAGGCTATCATGATATTTGCACACTCTGTAAAGGTTGCACGTTTTACTCATACGATACAATGCCTCTCGTCGAAGAACATCGAAACGAGACCTTTAACCATATAGCGCTTGGTTGGCACCCCTCTAATGATTCACCGCAGCGCAGGAGTGATTCCCGTTGGCTATGTTCCCTTCTTGAGCTTGAAGGATGACGTCCGGATCTTTTGCACTTCCTCCACCACACAGGATGTTCAAACCAAGAGTTAGAAGGGTACTTAGTCAAGGCTGTCCCATTCCAGCACACATGGTCGCACTGTAGTACTTAGCTCGACTACCTCAAGGAATCGGTCCTTAGGAAATCAGGGTGGGTCCCACACTGAGCCCGAGTCTCATGCAGCATAGGCCGCAACATAATGCACACCACCTTACATCCAGCCACCCCAATCAAGTTTTGCCATTTTTGCCCTGATAGTTCCCCACTATCATCTAACCCATCTTAAAAGCATGGCGACAACGATCGCACTTTAAGATCACACCAAACAACATAATGAGACAACTCATCACAGGTATGATTAAAGGGGTCTAAGCATTCTAAGCATCATGTAAAACCTAAATTGTTGTTATGTCAATATAAATAAGGGTGAATAATAACCTATGGCAACATGGGCAGTTTTAATACGAATAACAATAATATTGCTTGGGTGTAGCTAAAATAACTAATTAGCATTTTTAGTTTTAACATAGCATGTTGTTAAATAAATATATAAAACAATTTCACAACCATAGGTGCCAAAGGTACAACACTTGTCTTGGTTTTCGAAATCAACACCAGCTCTTGCGGATTGGCGATGACAACGAAATTCGTTTCTAGCATATGAAAACCATAAATAAATACAATGTGAGAAATAACGAGAAATTGCATGAATGCAAATGCGTATGAAAATTCTAACGTAAGTATGTTTCTGTTCATATTAAATTTTAAAATGCTTATATTAATTACTAAAATTGATTAAGTATAGTTTAGACAATAAATCTCAGGTAAATCATACTGTATAAAGTCAGTACCAAACTTGGTCCTAAAATACTACACAATTTGACGAACATAACAAAATTTGTTCACAATTTTTGGAGTTACAAATAATATTTTACGAATATTTCAATTTCTAGGAATTTACAAAATTACATAAAGTGGCAGGCAAGGCTTGAGACCTAAGACCATCTCCAAGCATTTTCTCTTCGTTTCATTCTCTTCCCCATTCTCTTTCCTATATTTTATCTCTTTATTTCTTACCATCTCCAACAGAATCCCTTCGAAGGGATTCACGTAGAGATTAGAGAGAGAATCTCCTTCTAAGAAAAATGAAGGAAGAAATCTCTTCACGAAGATAACGGTAAAGAGAATCCATTGAAGCTTCAAAGAGAACCAAAATACCTTCGCGAAGAGAAAATAAGAGGTGAAGAGACACCCTTGGAGATGGTCTAACTGGCCCAGTTCGAGGGCTCGGCTGAGGGAGCGGTGCGGCTGGCTGAGTCCTCCTGGCAGGTGGGGCCCACCTATCAGTGACCCAGAGCAGGGGGCCGGAGCGGCAACATGGGTGTACGGCGACGGCGGCGCTCCGGCGAGGGGCGATGGCAGCGGGCGGCCGCGCGGCAAACCTGCCGGCGACGGCGGCTCGGTCCAGGGTGGCGCAAGGCTGCGGCGTACAGCGGTGGCGGCGGTGGAGCTCCGTGGGCGAGCTCGCCGGCGGCACGGGAGGTCTGGCAAGGGGCAGTGGAGGTTCATGGCATCGCGTGAGAGCTATAGGAAGCGTCTGCTCGTGCCAGGGATGGCCGAGACGCGCGGCTGGCAGCGGCGGTGGCATGGCGGCGCGGCTAGCGGCGGCGGCGGCACGGCGGTGCACGGCGCTCCGGCCAGATGCCAGCGAGATGGGGAAATGGAATGAGTTTTCCCGCATAACAAGGAGATGAGGAACCCTGTGGTACCCTTGGTTTGGTGGGAAAGAAACCTAGATGGCGGCGACGTCGGGGCCGGCCATGGGGAAAGCGAGATGCGCGACGGCGATCTCCTCCGGTGATGCTTTGGTCTGAAAGAATTTTGGGGAAGCTCCTACATGCAAAGGAAATGTTCTAGGCGGACAGGAGGGGTGGAGTTACCCCTAAATGGTGACAGAATTGGCCACATGCCCGACGACGGCGGTGAAGAACAGAGCAGCTCCGCCGAGAAATTCCTGAGGCTCCGGCGAGGTTCCCCTGATGGAGATGACACAAATGGGTTAAAATTGCACCGAGGAACAAATTCCATGAAGGAAACTTTGTCCAAAATTGCTTACCCGAGCTCCAATAGGAAGAGAGAACAAAAAGGGAGAGAAGAGCTCGGGTGTGGGGATTTCATAGAGGATGAACACAAGATGGAGAGTTCTTGCAGCACATTTGCACTTCTTTATGTCCACTAATGTGAGTAGAAACTGCAGCACACAGCCTTGATGACCATCAATTGCAAATGGAGGTAATTGGGGAGTTTCTAGTGAGTCATGGCCATGCACAAGGATTTGAGAAGTTGCTGCCCAGTGGAGAGGAAGGAAGTGCTGCGTGCAAGTAGGAGGAAGAAGAGAGAAAAGAAAGGAGAAAAAAAGAAAAAAGAAAGAGCATGGAAAGTGGGTCCAAAGGAATGTGAAAGTAGAGTAAATAAATGATAGGTTCAAATCCAATAAAAATGTAACAAAAATATACTTCTATTTCTTTTCCAAATAATTTATCAAATAAAATTATTGAAGATAAAATATAAATTTTATTTTTGGAACGGTCTTCAAATATTCTTTTAAAATAATCATTTTAGAACACATGTAACCTAGGGTTACACAGTTGTAGGGAAAAAAACTATGCAAAGAAATTATTTAAATACTATTTTTAGGAAAGCATTCAAATATTCTTTCAAGTTTTACAAATACAAAAGCCTTTTTAGAAAATCTAATTTAAATTACCTTTTATTTATAGTAACATACTTATTTTTATGTTTTCAAATGTTTTTGCACAAATTTTTAATTATGCAAATGCCATGAATGGTTTTTATTTTCCATAAAATTGAGATTGTTGCATAATACATAAATTTATAATTATAGTACCATTAAATTAGTAATTTCAAAATATTCTTCAATGATTATAATTTTTTATCATGAATGATAGAGCATAAGAGAAATCAAATGTCGAAGTACAGTTTGAGACCATGAACAACGGAGGGAGTAATTTCTTTGAACATTGCCATGATCTAAAAAATATAACTTTGATCGCTAAAAGATTTTATAATTTATTTATAAAATGTAGTTAAATTATAATGTTCAGGACATTTTTTTCGACATGAATCTTTCTATATGATTGCTATATGCTCAATCTAAATAGTTTAAAAGTTGATAGATAAAGTTTTAAAAATTTGACTTGGGACAAGTATAAAATGATTACTATTTTAGAATTAAGGGACTTGAAAAGCACTATGGATGACAATGAATATGTGTACAGGTATGGAAGATTGAAATCTTGCATGTATTATTTTTATGGATAGAGTATTGCAGCATCCATACCCATCGTCTATTTTCTCGTGTAACTATGGCCCTCTTTGATAGCTTGTTTAGTTTTAGTTTAGTTTTTGTTGGGAAAATTTGACCACCTTTGAAAGTGGTATGAAAAGGCTAAATAAATTATTAAAAAAATATTTTTGAGATATTTGAAAAAGACCCTACAATGTTATAAAAAAATTATTTACAAAAAATAAAGTAAATGGTGTATATAAAAATAACAAAAGTTGCAATCCTAACAAAAACTAAACTAAAACAAGCTATCAAAGAGGCCCTATATCACTTATGGGCCAATGCTGTAGAATGTCGTCCTCTCTTTCTTTGACTAGTCCGGTAGTCCCTGCACGGTGCATTGGCCTTGTTACTTTTAGTCGTATTGTATCGTTGTGTATTACTATACCAAAGTTTGTTATTTTTATATAGCCTATATGTTGTGATAATTTATAACGATTTCGTGACTTTTAGTAGTCCTTCCAAAGATTTTAAAACTATTTTTTAATTATTTTTTACAATCTTTAGATCTCATTTCGAGGGTTCTCAAATTTACTACAGTAATATGCCAACACAACGATACGCTGAAAAGAACAAGACCATAGTCACGAGTCTTATACGACTTTACTGTCGAGTGTAGTACAAGGCATCAATTATATATAAGTAGGAGACACACAAAGAACATAGAGATGTATATTGGAAAATATCTTTATTAATTCTCACGGATTGCCTTGTACAATAGATTAAAACCTCTCCAATATATATAATTCATATGCTACGGTTTTAGCTTGATACACTATTCGAGGTGGACCCCACATCCACAACACGTCATGGCCAGCTTGGGATGGGTCGGGCCACGGCAGTTGCATAACACTCCCCCTTGGACCATGTCACACAATACATATATTGCCAAAAGCTCTATAAAACTTAATGGGGAAAATTCTAGAGAGAGGACATAGAATACACTTCTTTGTGTGCACAAATCAGACTCGTTAAAAACCTTATGTGAGAAACTGATGTATCACCTTAAGGGAAAAGAGTATAGATAAGCTCAACATTCTTTCAATCCTTTGCTTCTTAGTTGCGTACTCGAACTGTGTGTTTGAGATTCACGCTTAATTTTGCATAACTTCTCCTTGTTTGTGCAAGTCTCTAAGCTTCATCGTCTCTATATCATTCAAGCATCACTCAAAAGAAAATGCGGAAATTAACTTGGCGAATAAACCCACGGGAATATTACACAACTATTTCGAGGCTATATACTTTGCCTAAATGCTTCACATAACCCTTTTGCACTCATCTTCATAAATAATTATGGGGTGCTGCTCAAAATTTATCGGCATGTTTCAGCTGACAGGTTTTCCGGGACCTGATCCGGTGGTTTGGCAGTGAGGGTGTGCGTAGTTGGATCACTCCTCTCCTCTCGCTTATGGCTCAAAGCTCCAAAGCAGATGCTAAGGGTTTACCCAGGTTCAGGCCCCCTGATCAGGTAACTGCTCCAGCTCCTTGCAAAGTATGAACTGGCTAGTTTTTTTGAGGGTTCGATCTCGGGATCGAAATTTTTTGGAACCCCCTTATAGATGCACCCCCAGCCCTTATATACCCTGGCTGGCGTGGGTCACAACGTGCTACACAGCACACATTTTATGGTCGTCCCACTGTAGCATCATTCTTCCCGCGCTAGTCCTAGCTGTTGTCACTCCTGTCCCTGCTTCTGACAACGGGACAGATTAGATGAGACAAAGCAACCCGCCTACCCCTAGCGCCTTTCTTGTCACCCCGTAGCTGGTACAAACGAGACGGCTGTGGTGACGGCCACCGTGTAGTTGATATCATTTAGCGGGGCGGGGGCAATCATATTGTCAGGGCCTTGCCCACTCCGTCCATAGTGGTTTTGTCGCATTAAATGCTTCGGATTCGGTGTATCTCGTCGAAATCCTTAGCAAGGAAGCCTCCCTGCACCTTCGCCCTATGTCAATGACAGTGGTCCCCCGTGCCCCTGCTGCCCTAACGCTCTCGCCCAACGCCTGTGCGTCGGGCGCCACGCGTCCTGGTCGCCCGGCGCCTAGGGCCTGCTCGCCCGCCTGTGCGTTGGGCGCCATGTGCCTGAATTACACTGTTTAACTTCTCTTTGTCTAAAACCAGACTTTGATCTGTTTGGGCTCGGTATTCCCTTGTATAGCACACTTCCTATTTGGATGCTGGTCGCACCTGGCAGCGATGCGGGGGCACACCTCGGTGTAGAATACATCGACAAAATTCAATCCACATGACCGCAATTATGGAGTGTCATTCTGCGAAGCCAGACACATTCTCATGCATCCCCATATAATGCAATTATTTCAAAATAATTTGTCGATATTAACACAAGTGTCTGCTTTGATGAATTTTGTGGAATTGCGTTTCCTCCACATAGTGACACATAACCTGCTTGTGACTTCCCTATGTGTGGGTTAGACAAGTACTCTACATCTGTATATCCTATCAACGTCATATCTTTGTTCTTTCTATAAATTAGATCCAGAACGATGATTCCATAGAGATAACGGAAGATGTCCTTAACTCCCTCCCAATATCTCTTAGCTCCCTCCCAATATCTCTTAGTGGGCTCTGCATTGTACATTGCTAATAAATTCACGGGAAATACTATTTCAGAATGTATGTTATTTGCTAAGTACATTAGTACACTAATTGCACGTTAATACGAGTATTCTGACCCCAAGACTTTCTTCCTCTCTCCCTGGGCCTGCTCGGGTGTCAATCTGCTCGCATTGACCTACGGACCATGGGATCTCTTGATTCATATGTTTTATCAAGCTACATATTTCCGATATTTTTTTTGGGGTAGACCGCCAGATGCACCAACATTTTATCCTAGTAAATGCTCATTTTGTAGGCCTAGGCAAAACTTGATTTTAATTTTTACCTAGATCTTTCCTTTTAAATTTTGCTTTCAAATAGTTGCTTGTTGCTTCATCGTTCACATAGCCTCCTTGCATAAATATTTCCTCGAGCGATTAAACTAGATTTTTTTTACTGTTTTAATCCTTGTAATGACCTTTTAGAGTTGGTATGCGGTCGGATATATTCATATAGAATTCTGAATCCATGTTACTATAAATTAAGGTATACTGTTTCAACATCTATTAATTTCATATTCAAGTTTATGTTGATTACCATTGAAATGAGAGATATAAAGGCTATACCACTGATGACTGAGGAATAAGTTTTATCATAGTCTTTGCTAGGTCGTTGGACGAAACATTAATATATGGTTGTGGTGTAGGATAGCCATATACATGTATGGTTTATCAGGCTAGAAAAGGTTGGCCCACGAGAGAATGGTTGGACCAGTGGATGGTTAAATTAGGGTTTTCTACAGCACCATCTATTCATTAATGGCCACCTATTAGTTCTACTGAATCCCCTGTTAGACCGATTAATCTATAGTCACTTGCTCATCAATCGACTAACGATTTGTTGAACCTTTTTTTTTAAAAAAAAATCTCGGAGACGTGTAAAAAGGCCAAAACACAAATCAACAATGGATCAAACACTGAGTCTACGTAAAAAAAAGGCTTTCGAAGTTAGGACATAATCTAGATAAGTAAATACTGCTCTCTCCATCCAAAAAACGAAGCGTATTTTGTTTTGTTAAGACAAAATTTTAACCAACAATTACTTCATGTGTGATACAAAATCATAATCATATATAAATACATTTGAATACAATCGTTGGCCCAAGCAAGACAACAAAATTTTATGGGGTTGTCTCGTAGAGCAACTGAGCGAGGCTTGCGAGGCAGTTCAAGGAAGCTGAGCTTAGGGAAATTAGCTAGCCTGAGAATTGTATATTGCCCCTTATAATTATGGGGCTCCCTATTTATAGTGGGGTCATTTTTACATTTCACAATACAACCCCTCACTTCGGAGATAAAAGGCCTTGTTTGTTTCAGATTAAATTAAATTAAATTAAATGAAAATTTGTTTTTTTTATATAAGGCAAATGATGTAATGTTTTGTAGTCATTTTTGTGGGATTTTAAATAGTTCTTAAAGATTGTAAAATATTTTTTCATAACTTTTTGAACTCGTTAAAGCGTATTTTAAGGGGGTCACAAATTTGCTACAGTAAAACGCAACTCAACATTAATCTGAAACAAACAAGGCCTACAATGGTAAAGGGGTCTTTGTTGGAAAAAACTTCTTGGCCCTTTACCTGCTTCCTTTGGCGATGGTATCGAGAAAAAAACACCCTCAAGCACGGGTCAAGACCTAAGTGCCCTTACTTTTTCATCTCAAGTAGGGTCATAAAGAGGATTACAGGGGGACTGATTGTTACGGCCAGCTTGCATATCCTTCTACCATGTGATACTGGTTGTTACGGCTAGCTTGCATATCCTTCTATCACGCGATAAGATTTCTAACGCCTGCTGCAGAACGTACTTGTTGTCCCCTGGCCTTCTTGGCGCCCACGAAACCACCTTCCCCTTGCGGCTTGAACTTCAGCACATATGGTCCCTTGTCAGGCTCCCGCGAGTCAATCCTCTCTCAACAGTCCTCCTTTCTTTGATCCGCCATAGCCTCGCCTTCTTGTGGCGAGGCTTCTTTCGAGTAGGTGCCTCCTTAGCTCCGTCTTTGTCTCGCACCAGGAGGGCGAGGTTTCCTCCAGGTAGACACCTCCTTCGCTCTGCTTTTGCCTCGCGCCAGAGAGACGAGGCTTCCTTGGGTAGGCACCTCCTGGGCCCCTCCATCCCAGGGCTAGTTCGCCTCTTCCAAATTCATAGGGGTGGGTGTTCCCTACTACAACAAATACAAATCTACTATATTTTTGTCAAAAAAATTATATATTAATAGAATAATTACTGATCAAAGTCTTGTTCTAACGAAACAAAATACGTCTTATATTACAAACAGACGGAGTAACTAAGATAAGTCGAAGAGAATTAAAATTTTAACCAGGACGACCATGCCACCGGAATATCGAAGGTTCAGAACAAAACTTCGGTGCATTCTTTTGTGCACTGTTTGCGCATGTGAGAAGCTTACATGGAAGCAAATCTAAAATATTGGCCAGCTACATGGTTCAATACACACTACAGATAAATAATAAAGCGCAGATCAAACTCAAAAAACTTTAGTGTTTGTTTCATGATTGCCTATTTTTAGCAAACCGCTGCAAGGCCTTTGGCAGCTCGATCTCATCCCCTGTCCGCTGTTTCTTGTGAGGCCGCCCATCGTTTTCCTTGTATTGATCCCGGAAAGGTCTCTTGGCTTTCAAAACCTCTTCCTCTTTCTTCTTCGCCCGCTTGCTGGGTTTGCTCCTACCCTTGGTCTTCTTCTTCAACCCGGTGTTCTTGGCGGCCTCAACAGCATCTTCCATCTCGTCCTCAATCTCTTTCTTGGTCTTCGTCTCTTTCTTCTTTGGAGGCCTTACAGTGGCAATCATATTTGGATTCAACATTATAGTCTCCGGTGGAAGCTTATTAAGAAGCGCTTGCACTTCCTTCTCCCTCCTTTGCTTGGCAGTCTCTACGGGGTTTTCAACAAAGGTATCAAAGTTTGGTTCGCCAGAACCAGGAACAAGAATGGAAGAAAGACCCATGGAGTGCCCAATACCCAAGATATCTTCATAAGGGCGGAACAAAACCTTCCCAACCTGATATCCTTTCAATATTCTGCGCTTCATATAAAGTCTATAGTTCTGGCCCCCAGAATCCCTGTATATTCCTACTTTAGATCCATTACCACAGGCCAGTAGTCCCTTCTGGCTGAAATCCAAGGACTGAGCACGTGCAGCGTAAGAATGAACCACCTCATACTTCCTAAGATCCCAAAGTTTTATCTTCCTGTCAACACCTGCTGTTGCCATAAGATGGCCACTCCTGTCAAATGCAAAAGCAGTCACAGGACCATTATGACACAGCATTGTGACAAGGGGTTTCACACTGGTTGGCTTCCACATGGTAACTTTGCCACCAGCATGTCCAAGTCCAATAACAGCATTGTAAGGATTTACCCGCATAACATCAGTACGCCCCAAACCAGTCCTATAATTTGCGATCATCTCACCAGTGCTCATATCTTGGTAGTGGAGCTGCCCAAAGCTGTTTATTGATACCAAGAGAAATTGTTTGTCAAGAAATTGGAGCTTCAAAGATTTACCATGCTCCTGTAGAAACAAATGATGCAATCAGACTCCAAAAGATTATCTTCACCGACCATAGGAAGATATCACATCTATGCATAGATATTTTCAAGTACAAATTGGAAACTCGAATGATATATAGCTCTAAACTTTTTATGTTGTTGCGCTATTATGTTGCATCTGGAAAGAAATGCAAGCACGTTGTAGAGAAATTTGAACAACACTAAAC
Organism: Raddia distichophylla; assembly: GCA_005191435.1. NCBI lineage: Eukaryota > Viridiplantae > Streptophyta > Magnoliopsida > Poales > Poaceae > Raddia > Raddia distichophylla. The sequence goes on along the minus strand of SPJY01037139.1, from coordinate 1,420,553 downwards.
TTGTAATAGCCTTAACTGTGGAAATTACGCTGGGTGCCTCAGTGAAGTGTAGATTCAGAGCTACATGTCAGTCTCACTCTCACAGCCAACAGCATTTTTCAAGACAACATGATTTGGAGTGGCATTTAACTAGTTTTCCAAAAGCTAAAACTAAAAGAGAGTTTGGTATATTGCGATTAGAGGGTCAAGCGAACAAATCAATCAAATCAAATTGTCATACAGAATTGAGTTGCAGCATCTATTTCTTGTGTGTAATCTTTACTATTAAAACCCTCTAGTGACGAGTGATAACGACTGGTGTCACACTTCACTAAAATTACCGACCATGCCATCAGTCGCAACAGCCCAATTTATTTCACTAAAATAACCCAATATGCATTTCATCATAACATCCATTTTATTTCATTTAACCCTAAAAACTTGCATGGTGGGTACACCAAAGTACAACACGCATGTGCTGGCCTCTGCTGCCATCTTCATGATCACTCACGACACATCTGTCCGTGGTGCATATCTCCAATTGTCCATATCAAAGACAAAGGCAAATGACCCATGTGTGGTCGCTCACAAGATGTCATGTCGTATGGTGCGTAGCACAGTTGCCCTTGAAGGCATATGACCCACATGCGATTGCTTGTCTGTCACCATGCATTGCCCATGGTGAAGTGAAGGCATATGAATCATTCACTCATAGCCTCAACGATTGTTTTTAACGCAAAGGGCAAGAACTTTGCTATTCCATTCAAGGGGACAAAAACAATGTACAAGAGAGAATGGGGGAGGGGCAAGAGAGAGAAGGGGGGTAGGGAGGAGAAGGCAACCAGGCCAAGAAGAGAAGCAACACAATGGCCTGGTGCAAAGCATCAAAGGTCCACAGCAGCGTGAATGCTGCCATGACACATGCCACTGCATGCCACCTCGGCCAAGGCAACCACCTCGCCCAAAGCGACAACAATGATCTGAGACCACCAACAATGACAACATGGCTAACAAGGGACACAATAGCAGCCAACCACCCAAACAGCAGAGGCGACGCCTTCAACAAGGGAGTGGCACAGACGTGACGTTGTCGCAAAAGAACTTTCACCCAGGGAAGCTTTAGGGGTAAGGCAGTAGGCAGCCACCACAACAATGCCTCCAGGGGGAGAGTGGTGCCGGAAGCATCGCCAACGTCGGCCCAAGCTGGAAGCCTAGGTAGAGCTTTCACCTAGTGCACCCGCCCTGAAGCGTGCCATGCTGGAAGGAGGCCCAAGCTAGGAGTTGACTAGGGGTGGAAACGAGCCGAGCTGATCCTGGCTCGTTTGAGCTTGGTCAAAAAACGAGCCGAGCCAAGCTCGGCTCGACATTTTGGCAAGCCCCAAAAGCGGGCTCGGTAACACATCCTGAGTCGAGCCTGTCCGAATCAAGCCACGAACTAGAGGTGTTTCGCGTTCAAAATCTATAAACGAGTCGAGCCGAACCAGACTAGGCTCAGTCAAAAATGAGGCGAGCCAAGCTCATCTCGTTATTTAACTAGCCCCAAAAATGGGCTCGGCTCAGGCTCGGTAACACCTCCAAGCCGAGTCGAGCCTGTCCGAGCTGAGCCGAGCCGGGAGCTATTTTTCCAGCTCTAGATTTGCTGAGAGAGTGTTGCCATCAACCCACGCCACCGCAGCCCCAATGACAAGGGAACACCGAGGGGCCCGAGCAACGAGGGAAAGCCATCGCCAAGCGGACCTTACAGTGGAGCCGATGAGGACACACCAGAACCACCCTCCTCCGTGTTGGCCCCAACGATGCCACCAGGATGCCGGCCGCCGAGGACCTCCTCGGCAACACCAAGCGCCACCACTGAACCCGTACCCCAAACCCACAAACCGGACGAGCCACCACCGCCAAGAAACCGCCTCCCACGCGCAAGCTCAACGATGAAATTTGAATTTTTTCTAATAGCAAGGGAATCTGAATTTTTCTAATAGCACAGCATTCTAATAGCGCTACTTCACCAGAATACATGAAATATGAACATTCTATTATTATCTACTTTTTCTACGCGTCAACAGCAAGCATGTGAAAAATCAATGTTTCTAATAAAAATCTCAAAACCATCAATAACTAGGGCATATTCAGCATGGAGAACGTCAAGGTATTTACATCATAATTACCTTAAGGCAGTGAATTTCTGTGCCATGTCGATTATACACATAAGTGTACCTGTTACAAATAGATAACATAATCAGCATACATGCGTTCTTTTACATAATTGTACTTTAGCATTATTTATATATATTTCGAGACTAGAAGATGGAGCACCCAACCTATGTTACGTGCAATGGAAATATATCACAAGGTTTTAGTGATGTCATGAATTACTTTTTCTGGGCGGCTGCAAAGAGTTGCTCATTGTGTAAGAACGCCACATCTCGCACAGTTTCCCTCACCTGCCAAAAATAAAACAAGATCAGGTAAGAAAAGGATATATTATTAAAGCAAAAGGAGATAGCTCAGGGTTGTCTATGGTCATTGCCATTTTTTTAAAAAAAGGGGAAGTTCTAGATAAGAAGGTGTGGGCGTGTTGTATCCAGGATTAAAATATAGTGGGCGGGTGACGCGTAATTGCCATCAAAAGTGAAGACCAATAAAAAAACATTCGCTACTATTCTTCAACATGTCTTACCTACTTATCTCCAAATCAAAAAGTCAAACGCTTTGGCGTTTGCAGTCCATTCCTTTTTTTTTTTGGTCTTGAAGTGGGTCCTAAAGCTATAAAAAGCAAGTTAAACGAAACGGACCACACTTTCCTAGCTACCTTGGGAAGCTCTCAATGTTTTAGCTTATAAGCAAATAAGATAAGCTGAAAAGAACAGCCAAGTCTTTTCTTACATGTAGTTAGCAAACTCCAATATTTTGTTAGTTCTTGCTTGCATAGAGGTCCAACTAAGTTGTGCCTCGAGAGTAAAGTGCTAAATTGCAAATTACAGAAGTTGTCCAAACAAAAAAAGGGAAACACTTAAATATTGAAAACTGACCTGAAACTCCTTAATGAGATCATAATTTAACATATCCATCATAGCAAGATGGCCTTTTCGTCCACCTACTAGCATGTAGCGACCATTGGATGTGTATTCTAAATTGTAGGGACCAAGTACTGCACAGAACAAGAGCTAGTCAGCCCCTCGTACTAATCAGCAGTCATAAATCATTATCAGAAGGTGCCAATAGAGAGTATGTCAAAACCAACAATAGAGTTCCACACAGCCATTATTTCCAAGAAAAAAGTGACAACGTTAAGTCAAAAAAAATCTAAAAAATGTCATTATGATGTTATGGTCACATGTTTATTGCTTAGAAAACAAATCCACAGTTTTTTCAGGTTAACAGAACAAATCCACAAATCAATACCTCATAAATATCAACTATAAAGAAGTAAAAAATGTTATTGTAGAAACTATTATGGTAATTTGTAGTGTCATTAGCTGTGTTTTCTACTTAATCTGTACTGGACATGCACTTGGGTGTCAGTACAGCACCGTACAAAAGTAGGAACAAAGCTAAACCTAGAAGATGATAATCTGCGCTGGTTTTTCAACTTTCAACTTCACCAAGCTTTTGTGGTAATAATATCAAATAGATAGCACTAGTTTTGAAAAACAATGTACAATATCAAACAGATAGGTAGGTGGTATAGCTTCCAGGAAAAGTAAAAACAATTTTGCATACTTACCAGGTAAGATCATATCAAATGGTTTTCTAGAACTCAAAAGATCGACCTCCTGCAAAATATCTTGTTGCTGAAATCTATATGTCTTCTCGAGACCTTCTGGCTCTAAATATCCACCCTCAATTGGCAAAAACCACTGCAGATTGAATAACAGAAAATCAGCAAAAGGCAAATTATCCCATGCTCGAAACAGTCCATTAGAGTGGATCACAAGTATGATGATCAAGAAGCATATGGGGGATCAAATAAGTCAAAAGATGTAACAAGAGATTAAACAGAGTGAAGTGGTGCAAGAAAGTATGTCAAAGTGACATCAAAATCATAGCCATGTCCAATTGTCCGTGCCATAATTGACAAAGTGCTATAAATTAACCTAAAGAAACAATAGAATGAAAAATCTCTCCAAGGAGTACATGTAAACTCAGTAATATTACCAGTCTTCATGGGAAAAAAGATACACCAAAACTCCACCACATCTTCCTTATGCTATCTTTTTTTCCTGGTAGTAATGTCGAATAGACTGCTATATTCAAAATACAAATTCGATACATACAGACAAATCATGATGCCACAAAACAGCTAAAGATGGGACATTGGGTGCAACATCATTGCAACCAGCCACCAGTCTTTAATGCCAGAATCCCTTGTATCATGTGAGACTGTTGAGGAGTGACTCTTTAGATTTCCCGTGAGATAGCTACCTTACATTTTGCGTGTGATTAACGAATCCACAAAAAGCGAGTAAAAAACACACCTTTTCTGCCTGCGCTGCAGCTTTTGCGGACTGCCCATAGAGCCACTCTCTCCTAACAAGCTGCCCTTTCAATTTCTTGTCCTTCAAAGCCTGGGAAGCCATTACGAAGAAAAAACCAAGCATATACATCAATGTATGCTCTCTCAAGTAGCAGAACTAGCCAAGTGATTCGAAACAAACTTGAACTACACTTGCAAGGAGAATAGTAATTGCACCCCTAAGTTGGCCGCCTTCCCCCGCGAGTACTTCTCCAGCTTCATCTCCATCTCCACCTCCACCTCATCCAAAGCATCCTGCTCACCTCATCGCAGCAGAAAACAGAAACACATGAGATGAGATTCGGCGCTAGCTAGAGATCAGGATGGGGCCAGATTTGGCCACCTCGAGCGCCCTGCCCCCGACGCCAACTAGCCCGGCCTGAAAAGAATGAACTAGTTCGATGGAGGAGAAGGCGAGGAGGGCGTACCGGCCGCCGTGCCGCAGCCATGGGGAGAGGGGGGAGGACTGGAGGACCCGTGGCGGTAGTAGGGGTGGCAACGGGGCGGGTCCCCGCTACAAATGGTTCCCCGTCCCCGGCACACCGCGTCGTCGCGGCGCCCGGTCGCCTGCTCTCGCGCCGCCGTCGCGCCCGCGCCTGGCCGCCTGCTCCCGCGCCGCCGCCGCCGCCGCCGCCGGTGGAGTGGAGTGGAGTGGAGTGAGCGGGGGTGGGAATGAGATTAGGGTGAACGGAGATGACGGAATTAGGGTTGTAGTTGGGCTGGGTTGTGTTTAGAGGTGGCCAACGGGCCCGCCGCCGCCGGTGGAGTGGAGTGGAGTGGAGTGAGCGGGGGTGGGAATGAGATTAGGGTAAACGGAGATGAGGGAATTAGGGTTGTAGTTGGGCTGGGTTGTCTTGAGTTGGGCTGCGTCTAAACAAAGGACCTATCTTCTCGTTAATTTTTTTTCATTATATGCCACATGCAATTTCTATAAATTGTTTTAGGTAGAACTTTATTAATGCTAGCTTTCAAGCTCGCGTCTTCATTGGTAACGATCAGTATCAGCGCTTGTCCTTTTATTGCTGATAAGAAAGTTTTAAACAACCATTCATACAACTCAATCTTCTCATTTGTCAAGAATGCAGCCCAAAAAAATACACTCTGCAAATGATGGTTCACTCCCGTAAAAAATGCAAATATCATGTTATATTGGTTAGTATTATATGTGGAATCAAAAGATACTAGTATACTGCATCACCAAAATGTTTTTATTTTTTCTACTTGTACCATCAACCCAAAACACCTTCATCAACCTACCATGGTCATCGATGACAAAGTCACTGAAGAACGCTGAATTTACCTCCTTCCTCTCAAGTTGAGCAATAAACATTTAAGCATCCGCATCCTTGATGCTTAGCCTAAGACCACGGTAATAGTTCTATAGGTCTCGTCTAGTGCATCCAACATTCTCAGACCCACCATCACTGACATGAAGGATCCTATATGCCTGTGAGGTGTCATTGCTTGCCTTGTGACATGCATATAGTGTTTGTTTTGCTCTCTTACTAACTGCACGGTTCGACTTAAGCAATTGTACCTTATCTGGTGAGAATAAGCCATGATTATGATGCTCAATCATTGAAGCTATTTCTGTACGTGTTATCACTAGTCAACTTAACATAGATATGTGCGTCATATCAACATCTAGTTTCTGCCACCTTCTTCTGATCAGAGAGATCGGTTGTTACTTCACCTTGTTCTCTCTTGTATCCTTCCCTATCGTACAAAAACCGCTTACTTTGGATAACCCCATTCTCTTTTTTATGCTGACCAATACGAATAGAAAAAAAAAATTTATGTGCATATGCTTTGTAGAATCCTAGCACAGCGCTGAGACTTTCAAAGGACATCCCAACCGCAGGCTTCAAACTGTCCTCACAATTAGGTGTAAACATTGAACACTGCAGTACCACGCATCCAAAGAATTAATTGGGATGACACAAACATTATGGGAATTATAATTAGGTCGATTATTCACCGAGAGAGGAATGATATAATTTTTTCAGAGTGATCATGCCGATTTCTATGTTTATTGGAGATTTCGATGTCTTCACCTCCATTGAATGTGTATCAGTGGTTGAATTAGAGCCGCCCTGGGCTGACAATAAAGAAATGACGGGGTTTAATTCATCTGTTTCAAAGGGGAAGGGCAAGCCACCACATTCGTGCTCCGCAACGTCGGCGGGATAGGGTTGAGTACCACGGCCAAATTCAAAGGGCAAAGCCAGTGCAACAACGGTGTCCCCATGGTTGCCGCCGATGTTGGACTGAGTGACATAATTGGGCAACGGCCTCATGGCATACTTGTCGGCGATGGCCACAGGCAACGGGGAGGTCAACCACCCGACAGAGGGTAACAACGGCCTCACGGACGACGACAGTCTCATGGGCGGCGGCCTCACAGGCGACGGAGGTCTAACATGCGGCAGCGGCCTCACAGGCGGCGGCGGCGAAGTCTCCGGCGGCAGAGGCGAGCTCTCCGGCGGCGGCTGCGGTCTCATGGTTCCCTAGATACGCGCGAGATCGTGAGGGCGTTGGAGTCTAGGCGAAGATACGCGCAGCTCGGCTCGCGTGTTGGCGCTCGGCTTCTGCTGATCAGCGATGCGCATGGGGAGGCGTCGGATGGGGGCTTGAAGGCTGCGATTGTACATGCACACGGTTTGCACGGGGAGCCTGTTTGCACTAGATACGATGCCATAGTAAAACGAAATACTATCAGTTGTGCTAAGATATCTTAAAAGAGGAAAATATCTAATGCAAACATGTCTCCAACATAACAATGAACACTTTTACATTTCTTCTCTAACGGGGGCAAACAAAATGCTTCTGGATCGTCACGAGCAACATATGGAGAATTCTAGGTAGGCATATTCATTAATTTTGGTACCATATCATATTAATTTTTATATGTGGCTTCGATGCAAAACTGCCCCAGAGAGGGCCCATCGGTCATGTGCGCCTCAAAAAAACATCACTGGGCTTCCTTGAATGGGCTTCGTCGAGGAACGAACTCCGTCCAAGTTCCAGGAGTAGGCTCCGTTCAAGTTCCAAGGCTCCGTTCAGATCAGAGCTGGCCGGGCCCGGATGGTTCGGTTATTATGCAAACCGGATCAACCGAGCCAACGGGTCACGGAGTCGGTTATAATGGTTAACACAGTGAATCGAACCGAACCGGGTTGGTCCGGTTTTTTAGCCGGTTTATTTTATTTTAAAAAATATATAAATTAAGAAAACCATTATATTTCATAAATATATATTATAAATTAAATAAATATATTATTTATCATAAAATTATAGAAATTTAT